>VZRS01010176.1:303507-451279 GCA_013398055.1 Ifrita kowaldi | reverse complement strand
TGTGTGGGAGTCCCACACTTCTGCTTTTTATTCCTCCAGGGACAAAGGCTTGCATCCTGAGCATCTTGAAATGTTGTGATTTGGTTTTTTTCCCCTGAGCCAGCAACTTGAGATGCATAAATTATATAGGCTGAATATTACTAGGATTGAAACATTTTTATTTACTCTGTTATAGAGAGTTGGACTTGATGATCCCTATGAGTTCCTTCCAGCTTGAGCATTCTGTGATTCTGTGATGTGTAATATGCCTGCTGGGGTGAAAGGGTAGTCAGCAAGTTTTTTGCCATGGTTGAGCTGCAGAGGAAGAGAAATGCTGATTAGTCTCTAAAAGTGTACCTTTGTAGTGCATCCATAGCAGCAACAGAGTAGCAGTTGGACTATTACAGACCTGCTAGAAAACAAATAAATAAATTTTGTATTATATATTCAGCAATTTATTTATTTTATACAATATTGTGTGTATTTTACAAGTATTGGTCTATTTACAATCCTAAGACAGCATTACATTAAAAATTTGCATTTTCTTGTGGTACAAGAGTGAAATCAAGCAACAAATAGATTTTATAGTTAGGAATCTCATAGATTGAGACCTAAAGAAAACAAAGATAATTTTTTTTTAACACTGAGAGTAATGTAACAACCGAGATTGCAGGGAGTGAATTAGCAAATGCTGAACTACAGACTCATGGGAATTAGTGGGTGTGGGTTTGTGGTTTGCGTTACAGAGGAAGTTAGACCCCAGATGGCTAGAATGATCCTTCTTGGAACTGCAGCTGCCCAGTGATGCATCCTGCAGTGTTATGGTGTGTTTTTTCCGCTAGCTAGACTGCAGGTGTCTGAGGTTGTACAGCAAGGAGTATATGGCAATGGAAAGTGAAAAGTGTTTGGGATAAGTTTCTGCAGCTGCTTGCTGGGCTGCTTGCTGGGAGTTGGCTCTACTATGGAAGGGCTCTGGCTGAAGCCATGGGTATTTGAGGCATGGTGGTCTTGCCTTGATCATCCAGGCACCCTTGATACTTAAATCATGCTCCATGGTTAGGATTTCCCCATGTTCAAGATGTTATGATGTCTGCCAGTTAAATTAGGATAGCTGTAAGGCCAAGTCTCTTAACAGGAAAAGCTTTTAACCAAAATCCAATCTGTAAAATAAGATGAAACAGAAATAAACTGGGATGTTTTAAAAAATCTCCAAGCTTTTGAGGCAGAAATGTGTTTTAAAGAATAACTCCACATAGTAACTTTTTTTTCCTCTGAAATCTGCTTCTTACGAGATTAATTAGTTAAAACAGGGATAGCCCAGTGTTACAGAGTTCACCTCCTATGAGTCAGACTGAAGTCTAGCTACTATTTTTTGGCTACCTTTATGTAGCATGCCTGTGTTTGTCATTACTCCTCTCCATTTTCTAATGTCAGAATGAATCATTTTAGGAATGTTTAGATCAGTTCTGTATGAAACCAGACAAGCTGCAGCTTACTGAGCTTCCAAGGTTCACATTTTCTTGTCAGTTGACAAAGTTGAAAACCTTTTATTTCTTTTTTTTCCCTTTTTTTTTTCTTTCCCTTTTACAGGAGGAAAAATACATTGGTTGTTTTTAGTTCTTCCTTTTTTTCCCCTCACTTCTGCCTCTCTTCCAAACAGGCCAAGTCTCTAATGTGTTTCTCTTGGTTTGGGTAAGGGTTCATTGAGTCTGGAGCAAGGATGGACTGATGAATCAGGGTTTGCAGTGCAGCTGGTTCACCCTGGCAGGCAGGAGCATGGAAACAGGGTCTCTGCACTGTTTGCAGTCCCTGCCAGGATATCTGCAAATCCATATCATGGATTTTTCCTCAAAGTGAAAGACTTCTTTAAAGGTGTTTCCTTTTACGTAAACAAATCCCACAACAAGCTGCTTAATTCCCCCAATCAGACACTTTGTTCTTCCAGCTGTAGCACAGATCTTCTTTGTAATTTTGTGCACTGTTCAGGGCACCTACTGCAGCACCAAACGCAGAAGGTGATGTTTACTGTGTTGCAATTTACTTGAGAGCAGTGTCTCCACTGGAACCTGTGAGGAGCTTTCATTGCAGAGCCACTGGGGGTATGTAACTTGGGCATCCCTTTCATCTCCTTTCTTCTGATAGCAGATATTCCTCAGTGTTATCCTGGTGCATGCATTAGCATTTCCGTGATAGCCAGTAATCAAAACTTAACACCTCTCTAAAGAGGCTTCACAGCCATTATGGTACAGGTGCATGGAAGAACTGGAAACATTTAGGAATTAACCTTTTATTTTCTTGCTAGTTTGCTGTTGTTGCACCCCACTGCCTGCACCCCAAGGCCTAAAAAGAGTGTTTTAAAATATTGAATTGTATTTAATAACATTAAAATAACTTCAGTAACGTTTGTCCCGTTTTTTGTTCTGGACAGGATTTTTGACTAGGGGTAGATAAGTATGTATTAATCTAGTAGTGCATTATAAATTAAATTATTTAGTTTATTAAACTTATAATCTAAATTTTATCTTGACATAGAGACAGATAGTAGAGCTGCAGTTACTGGTGAATGTAATTAATTTGGTGGTTTATAGGCATAAAGTTCTCCAGGGATTGTTGCAAAATCCCCGTGTGATAACTTGCATTTGTATTCCAAGTTAGCTTGAAGAAAAAAAGGAAAAATTGTATGGAAAGTTGTTCTTTTATCAAAATGTAGATCAACCTGTATTCTCTAAATTTTACCTACATATAAAATACTATAATTTTGTTGAATGTGAAAATATATACAAAAATAGGCATTGCAAACTGAGGAAAGTCTTCCATCTTACTTAATGCTAAGAACATAGTTTGGTTTCTCTGAGGGTGTTAATCTGAACAGCTCTATTAAATTTAACAGAATTCCTTTGGCTTCCAGTTGTTTTTGGAGAAGGGCCAAATGCTGGCAGATAACCTGATTAATGTAGACATTCATACCTGTAAAATCTTTCACTTGTTAAGGGGTGTAGATCACTTGAGGTTAGAATGAGATGAACATTAGTTCATGTAATTAGTGTCTGCAATAGTTAATTTGTGTATCATAGCATTTTAATCAAACGAGTGTGGCAAACAAGTTCAAAATGTGGAAAGAACTACTGAAAAGCACTTGTGACCTTTAGTTTAATGATGTCTGCTCTCCCTTCTCATTACAGACTATTCAAATTAGTGATTTCCCTTTTTGGAAAACAAGGTTGATTCAAGGAAAAGGACCTAAGATAAAGCTGTGGGGGTTTGTTTGTTTTAAGATTGACTAATCTTTATACTTTTCCACTGGGCAGTGTACTGGGGAATAAAGGAAAAGCAAGGGACTGCATATAGCCCTCAACATAGTACAGTGGATTGTTTCTTAGGGCTCCCAGGTTAAAAGCAGCAGGGGGAAATGCAAATGTTATTTGCCAAAACACAGTTTCAAAATAATTTTAATTGGTTTTGTTCACTGCTTCAGAGAGGGCGGGGTGCATTCCGGAGGCCTCTTTGTTTAGCCAAGGCAATAACCCCAGGTGCGAGTATGTGATGGGAATTGTCTGGCTGGAAAGGAGCTCAGCAGAGAGTGGCCAGGGAGTCCTGGTGAGAACCGAGCTGACCATGAACCCACAATGTGCCCTTGCAGCAGAGAAAGCCAACAGCTTCCTGAGCTGTATGAGGCAGGGTGTCGCCAGCAGATGGAGAGAGGTGACCCTTCTCCGATCAGCGACAGATTTGGAGCTCTGTGTCCAGTTCTGGGCTTCCCGGTACAAGAGAGACATGGATGTATTGAAGCACAAAGAGTCATAAGGATGATTAAGGAACTGGAGCATCTCTGAGTGTGAGGAGAAGCTGAGAGAGCTAAACTGAGGGACAAGTGAAGAAAACAGAGTTAGTCTCCTCAGAGGCATCCAGTGACAGGACAACACAAACTGATTTACAGGAGGTTTCATCTGGACCTCAGAGAAACCCCACTGTTTCTCTGAGGGTGGCACAGATTGCCCANCCCTTTCATCTCCTTTCTTCTGATAGCAGATATTCCTCAGTGTTATCCTGGTGCATGCATTAGCATTTCCGTGATAGCCAGTAATCAAAACTTAACACCTCTCTAAAGAGGCTTCACAGCCATTATGGTACAGGTGCATGGAAGAACTGGAAACATTTAGGAATTAACCTTTTATTTTCTTGCTAGTTTGCTGTTGTTGCACCCCACTGCCTGCACCCCAAGGCCTAAAAAGAGTGTTTTAAAATATTGAATTGTATTTAATAACATTAAAATAACTTCAGTAACGTTTGTCCCGTTTTTTGTTCTGGACAGGATTTTTGACTAGGGGTAGATAAGTATGTATTAATCTAGTAGTGCATTATAAATTAAATTATTTAGTTTATTAAACTTATAATCTAAATTTTATCTTGACATAGAGACAGATAGTAGAGCTGCAGTTACTGGTGAATGTAATTAATTTGGTGGTTTATAGGCATAAAGTTCTCCAGGGATTGTTGCAAAATCCCCGTGTGATAACTTGCATTTGTATTCCAAGTTAGCTTGAAGAAAAAAAGGAAAAATTGTATGGAAAGTTGTTCTTTTATCAAAATGTAGATCAACCTGTATTCTCTAAATTTTACCTACATATAAAATACTATAATTTTGTTGAATGTGAAAATATATACAAAAATAGGCATTGCAAACTGAGGAAAGTCTTCCATCTTACTTAATGCTAAGAACATAGTTTGGTTTCTCTGAGGGTGTTAATCTGAACAGCTCTATTAAATTTAACAGAATTCCTTTGGCTTCCAGTTGTTTTTGGAGAAGGGCCAAATGCTGGCAGATAACCTGATTAATGTAGACATTCATACCTGTAAAATCTTTCACTTGTTAAGGGGTGTAGATCACTTGAGGTTAGAATGAGATGAACATTAGTTCATGTAATTAGTGTCTGCAATAGTTAATTTGTGTATCATAGCATTTTAATCAAACGAGTGTGGCAAACAAGTTCAAAATGTGGAAAGAACTACTGAAAAGCACTTGTGACCTTTAGTTTAATGATGTCTGCTCTCCCTTCTCATTACAGACTATTCAAATTAGTGATTTCCCTTTTTGGAAAACAAGGTTGATTCAAGGAAAAGGACCTAAGATAAAGCTGTGGGGGTTTGTTTGTTTTAAGATTGACTAATCTTTATACTTTTCCACTGGGCAGTGTACTGGGGAATAAAGGAAAAGCAAGGGACTGCATATAGCCCTCAACATAGTACAGTGGATTGTTTCTTAGGGCTCCCAGGATAAAAGCAGCAGGGGGAAATGCAAATGTTATTTGCAAAAACACAGTTTCAAAATAATTTTAATTGGTTTTGTTCACTGCTTCAGAGAGGGCGGGGTGCATTCCGGAGGCCTCTTTGTTTAGCCAAGGCAATAACCCCAGGTGCGAGTATGTGATGGGAATTGTCTGGCTGGAAAGGAGGTCAGCACAGAGCGGCCAGGGANGCTCAGCAGAGAGTGGCCAGGGAGTCCTGGTGAGAACCGAGCTGACCATGAACCCACAATGTGCCCTTGCAGCAGAGAAAGCCAACAGCTTCCTGAGCTGTATGAGGCAGGGTGTCGCCAGCAGATGGAGAGAGGTGACCCTTCTCCGATCAGCGACAGATTTGGAGCTCTGTGTCCAGTTCTGGGCTTCCCGGGACAAGAGAGACATGGATGTATTGAAGCACAAAGAGTCATAAGGATGATTAAGGAACTGGAGCATCTCTGAGTGTGAGGAGAAGCTGAGAGAGCTAAACTGAGGGACAAGTGAAGAAAACAGAGTTAGTCTCCTCAGAGGCATCCAGTGACAGGACAACACAAACTGATTTACAGGAGGTTTCATCTGGACCTCAGAGAAACCCCACTGTTTCTCTGAGGGTGGCACAGATTGCCCAGGCAGGCTGTGGAGTTTCCATCCTTGGAGACATTCAAAGAACAACGGGAAACTCTCCTGGGCCACCTGCTGTTGCAGACCCTGCTCTTGCGGGGGGATTGAAGTAGCCAATCTCCAGAGGTGCGTTCTAGTCTCAGCTATCATACGATTCTGTGATTTCATGAAGGTTAAATATAGAAGAGAATATTTTCATTGCACTTCATTACATATTCCCAGTGGTCTGTTAATAACACAGGAAAATTTACCCACTTTCATGATTAAACTTCTGAAAAACTCTTTGAATATTTCTTAAGCTGCTGGAATATATTCTCCAACAGTCTGGAAAAAGCCACTGTTTGGAGTTTTAACTGTGTTTACAGAGATGAAAGAGGCAAAATAAGTGTTCTGTGCAGTAAAAAAATGTAAATACAAATTTCAAAGTTAAAATTACAGGCACATAGGAAAGTCTGAAAGTCAGAAGGGGCCTGTGGAGATCATCTGGTTCGACCTTCTGGTACAAGGGCTGTAGATTAGGTTATTCAGGGTTATGTGAAGCTGAATTAGCAGGAGAAATGGTACCATTTCCCTGGCTGCCTATTCCATGATGCAGAGCACTTCTCTTATACCCAGATGAAATTTCCCCTGAAACAACTTGTGCTCCTGGACTGTTGTCTTGTTGCCATGCACGGTGCTGAAGAGAGAGAGCATCTTCTTCTTCTCTATAGCCGTTTTTTTAGTTATTGGAAGACAGACATCTCCCCAAACCTTCTCTTCTATGGGTTACCCAAGCACATTCCCATATTGACACCTCTCTGAATGTCAGGTTGCCCAATCCTCTCACTGCTTTGGTGGCCCTTTGCTGGATCACCTACATTCTTTCTCTCTTTTAAACTGGGGGAAATTCACACCATGTAGCCCAGATGGGCATGTTTCTTCTGGTAAGATATAGCAGCACAATGAGATTTTTCCAGAGCTCTATGAGGATCTCTCATACTCAGTTATAAGTATCAGAATAGGTTTCCTAAGGTCTGAAGAGAAATAAATCATACTTTTATTGGATAACTTTTCAGGGTAGTGCAGAAAAGAGTTAGTCATAGGGGTGATGTAAACTATAACACGTTTGAACCTATTCTGGCTGGAGACAAGAGGTATTCTGACATTAACTTCATGGAAGTAGGGAATGATGAACGATTTTATACAAGATGTGCTGAACTGGGACTGTGGATAGTTGGACTAAGAAAATCAGTAAACCTCCTGTGAAACACAGAGAGCCCTGGGGCAGCCCAGAGTGAAAAATAAACCCTAAAGAAGCCTCCAGGAGAAGAGACCTTTTTGCTGCTAGTATACAACTTCCCACCTGAGAGGCTGCTTACCTGCTTTTATATGGGGAATTAGTCTTGATATTTTTGTTGAAAGGTACTACAATGAGACATAGCAAACACTGGCCTCATTGTGTGAAGTTTGCATCCCTCCCTTGACGCTGCTATTCTTTGAAGGCTAAAGCTTGCTGAAATAATTGGCACTGTGGCTTTCTGTAGCTCATTTTTATAGGAAAACTTGGGAGATGATAAGGAGTTACATATAAGTCTGTCTAGTAATCAGTAGTCATAAATGGAGTGCTCTTCCCCTTCAGGAAAATAGAGTGATGAGCCGGGACTTTGTATTCCCTGTTTAGGTTTGCCAAGATGGAGAAAATGCTAACCTTTTAGCTCTGTCTGCTGCTAAATACAGAACTGATAGGCACTGATTCTCAGCCCTGAGGTCAGTGGTTTCCCACCGCCCAGAACAGATTTTCTTGGGAACACTAATGGCAAAGGTCCAGAACAGAGCCAAGAAATGTCTTCATAAGCTTGGTGCATGAGTATTTGGTGCATAGATTCTCTACCTGGGCCCCTTTTATTTATAATATAGATATGTTCCTTGAATTTAAGCCCTTCCTTCAGAACTTCCGTCCGTCTTTAGTAGTAGAAAAAATAAGAAAAGGGACAGAGCATCATCTGTTCGGTATTGGTTTCATGATAGAGCTTGGATCGAACATTAACAGCTTCTAAGGAAGGGATCAAAACTCAGGAGTAATATCTGTTATCAAAAAAAACCCAGTGGTGTTGGTTTATAGAAGGAAATTGAAGAATCTTTTCTTGAGTGATAGTTGCTTGTCCTGTTTGTGTGAGTAATTGTTTGGTAAACTGGCAAAAGCTGTCCAGGCAGTGCATTTGAAATGTCCCTCTAGCTAGCAGGGAATGAAACGGAGGGGGTCCTTTGTCCTTGACTGGAGGTTTTTAGATACATGGTGTGGATAAGATTGATAACATTCCTGTGTTAGTAGTCACAATCAATAGCCCTGAGGTGAGGGCAAATGTGTAGAGTGAGAGAATGGTGGCTGCAAAGTGATTTTTATGATACACCATGCAATCTGGTGCTTTTCCTTTGCGAGCTGTAAGCTCTTGTGAAGTGCAGCAAAATCTCAGTTTCCATTTAGAGGAAGGCATCAGTTGTGTGATAATGATCAGCTTGAAAACGTGGGTCTTGATATTCAAGAAGCAAAAGTCTCTTAAATGCCTTAAGAATGATGGGGCAGTTCCTGATTTTGAATGATGTGTCAGTAATAGAGGCATATTCCCATTCTATTATTCTATGATCTTGGTGAGTACTGCTTAGTGAAATGGCTGTTCCAAATCACACCCCCAAGCAAGCATCCAGACTCCTCTGGGATGAGAAGAGAGGGTTAAGTCTGAATGGATGCTTGGCCTTCCCAACTGTATTGATGATAGACTTGCTTTTTAAAGGGTACAGCTGCTGGTGTGGCTGCTCAGGAATGACCTATTTACACCGGGTTCTCTTAACAACTGTACTTTGAATGCATTTTGTTATTTTTTTGTTACTCAGAAGTGGTGCTTAATATATTTAATATTTTTAGTGCCCTACAGATACCAAAGCAACGTTTGGGGTCCACCTAAAAGTAGTAGGAGACTGGACAGGTATGTAGAAAAATAATTCCTTTTCAGAAACAAATGCCTTTACTTGAACTGTTTCACTGTCTGGCTTCAGCACAATCATTCCTTGACTGTGGCATATTCTCACTAGATATTGTTCATGCTTGTTTTCCCAAAGTTGTTTTTATAATATTCTTGATGCAATCCCTGCTTTATTCAGATGTACCATTTCTTCAAATAACATGTGTTTCCAACTACTAACAGATCTTCTGATTGAACTGTAATAATTTTCAGCATTCTTCCATTTCTGCCTCTTTTTCTTGTTTTTGGATAGCCTGCTATCCCTGTGCAGTGCAGTGCCTCTGTACATAGTAGTGTCTGCAGAAACGCTGAAATGTGCAGCTCCCAGATAAGCGGATTTTGATGCCAATGGTTTGGCTGGCAGCCAGGTTAATTAAGGCCTGTAGTACCCTGAGATTACAGGTTTGCTTTCATGCTCTTCCACGCTCTTCCATTGCTCTTTGAATGTCCTCCAGACCAGGGGTGTAAGCCAGGATTCCCTGCAGAGGAGAATGGCAATTTGGTGCTCCCTGTGGCAGTTGTATACTCAAGCGATAGTTGTCCTTATTCCTTGGTGTCTGCCTTTGTTCTTGCTCAGCATAGCATTTCCTTGTAAGGAAGGCAGATACACAGCAGGGTCTGGTTCATTTCTTAGGAAGAAATGTTCTCCATGTTAATTTGTATCAGCTTGTGTGTTTGTGGAATTGAGTCAAATGAGCTTGTCACCCTAAAAGGGATTAGACCAATGCAGAGATAGTAAGTCTATGCATATTTGTTGAACTTTCTAGTCTGGCTGCATACTTGCCTCTGCAAGACTTCAATAGGCAAAGGCTGAGAGGGCAATGCCATATGCACGTGTGTTCCGTAATCCCCCTGATTTTCTCATCTTGCTTGAAGTGTTGTCCAGACAGGGGCAGATTAGCCTCTGGTCAGCCTCAGAATGATGGCTCTTTTGTTGTTAACCATCATTCCTACATGGGAGATGACAGCAGGCTATTTGGAAAAGTGGGATGGAGAAGTACCAGCTAAATGAGTTTTCCAAAAGAAATGGCATCTTTAAAGTTTTCTGATTAATTCCGTGGTGCGAATTGATCTCTCTTAGCATTTAAGTATTATTCTCCCAAGTCAGTATCTATAGTCTCCACTGAGAGGAAGGTCTGTCTGGGTTGGACTGTGTGAGATTCAGGACACTGTCACATTACAGAAACCATTTATTGTAATAGTTTTGCTAAACAGAGATATCTCTCCCAGTGTCAAATGTGCTGGCGAGCAGCAGACGGTTTACCCAGCCCTTTATGCTGCATCAGTACCATGGAGCCCTGTTCTCACTCGTTCCCTTAAGCCCTGTGACAATTAATAGCCTCTAATCTTCTGACTGTTTGAGGAAGGATTATTATATTTGCCATGTTCCTTATTATCTTTCTTAAGCATGCTCTAAAGGCTGCTTCTGCAGACAGGATATCAGACTGGGGGAGTTTTTATGAGACATACTGTCACTTGAGTTCTTTTCATGACCTATTCTCTCAGCCTGTATCCTATTTATTAAAATTCTCTTTTGTATCACATTTTCCCATTCCTGACAGTTTATACCTGACACCAAAGAGACTTGACAATTTATTTCAGAGAACTCAATTACAAGCCTAAATTAAAAGGATGCAAGAGAGGTGCAGATACGCCATGAAATGCAGAGAACTGGTTAGTTGAGATATTTCTTCTCTGGATAGCTTTAGCTTCTGATGCCTGCACCTGGCAGATGTGGTGCAGGAACGATTTCCTGCCACTAGATGTAAGGACAGGAGAGGGGGTACAGATTGCTGGCAAACCAGTTCTGCAAGTTGTTTTGGGTCAAGTCTCTTGACAGTGTCTCTGACTGGTATTTTAAAAATGTAATAGAATATCTTGTTTTGTAGGTTGGGAAAGCCACTGCATGTCAAGAGAAAAGGGGTAATAGTATTTTCAACCCCTGATGAGAAGTTGCTGCTGATGGGAAGTCATTTATTGCCTATATCCCAGTGTATATCATTTTAGATTTCATATAAAATAAGCTGAAAGAAGTGGCTTTTAGAAAAGTCAGCCATCCTAGAAATAATGCTTTGCATAGGAGCTGATACTTAGTAGATTTTCAGGCAATGCTTTTTAAAATCAATTTTTGGAATAATGGAAAATGTAGGGCAGAAAAAGTAGGTAAGAGAGGAAGAAACTACAGAAACAGTAGCTCTGAGACCTTTGCAAACCAACTGGTAATCTAGACCCTCTTGTTTCATGCTCCATTCGAACCAAATAACAAAATGATGCTATCTGAGCTTAGAAGAGCTGAGAATCTGCCCTCCTGAGAAGCAGATTTGGTTAAAAGCACAAATTTCCCTTCCATTATGTAGGCACTCCAATTTTCCTTTTCCAATACAAATCTGAGATCTTCTACTTCTCACCCATGTTGTGGTGGTATTAATAACTGTATAGTGCTTAACTTTCATGTTCACCACAGAAAACAGGCCCACAGGCACTGGTATTGCTGTAATGTGCCCTCAGATGCCTCTGTAGCACATACTTTCACCTGAGGTGATTCTCATTGCTCCCTTTGTAGACCTCTGACCTGTTTATATGTCTAGTTTAGGATGAGGCAAGCCAGGCCCCAAGCATGACTTTTTTTCTTTGTTCAGTATAAAGAGTGTATATCCATCTATCTATCTATATCTATATCTCACTGCCTTAAAGGTAGGTAGTTTAGTTAATTGGCAACTGGCTGTGATTTTTCTCGTGTAAAGGTTTCTAGTTTGATTTTTCCTTCCATCTTTTGCCATGTGCCATGGGGAACAGCTATTACAGACCTCCCTAAAAATGGGTTTGTGACTATGCACTTGCTATCCTTGTGCTGACATGTGGCTGCTTAAGCAAGCACCTATTGTATTAACAAAACATTCCATGGCGCTGTATAACCTGTGGCTGTGGTATAACACGGCTTAGTTGGCCAGTCAGGACTAGAGTGCCCAAGTTAGGATGTGTTTACAGTGGGTGATCTGTGGTGACTGCACACGTGCAGGTTGGTTTAGCCCCATGGTACAGAGCTAAGTCAGCCTGTCTTCCTCTGTGGCTTCCTCAAGCTGAGCTGGTGCATGCTTAAATCCCACAGTAACATCGAGGGTCCTNTCTGAGACCTTTGCAAACCAACTGGTAATCTAGACCCTCTTGTTTCATGCTCCATTCGAACCAAATAACAAAATGATGCTATCTGAGCTTAGAAGAGCTGAGAATCTGCCCTCCTGAGAAGCAGATTTGGTTAAAAGCACAAATTTCCCTTCCATTATGTAGGCACTCCAATTTTCCTTTTCCAATACAAATCTGAGATCTTCTACTTCTCACCCATGTTGTGGTGGTATTAATAACTGTATAGTGCTTAACTTTCATGTTCACCACAGAAAACAGGCCCACAGGCACTGGTATTGCTGTAATGTGCCCTCAGATGCCTCTGTAGCACATACTTTCACCTGAGGTGATTCTCATTGCTCCCTTTGTAGACCTCTGACCTGTTTATATGTCTAGTTTAGGATGAGGCAAGCCAGGCCCCAAGCATGACTTTTTTTCTTTGTTCAGTATAAAGAGTGTATATCCATCTATCTATCTATATCTATATCTCACTGCCTTAAAGGTAGGTAGTTTAGTTAATTGGCAACTGGCTGTGATTTTTCTCGTGTAAAGGTTTCTAGTTTGATTTTTCCTTCCATCTTTTGCCATGTGCCATGGGGAACAGCTATTACAGACCTCCCTAAAAATGGGTTTGTGACTATGCACTTGCTATCCTTGTGCTGACATGTGGCTGCTTAAGCAAGCACCTATTGTATTAACAAAACATTCCATGGCGCTGTATAACCTGTGGCTGTGGTATAACACGGCTTAGTTGGCCAGTCAGGACTAGAGTGCCCAAGTTAGGATGTGTTTACAGTGGGTGATCTGTGGTGACTGCACACGTGCAGGTTGGTTTAGCCCCATGGTACAGAGCTAAGTCAGCCTGTCTTCCTCTGTGGCTTCCTCAAGCTGAGCTGGTGCATGCTTAAATCCCACAGTAACATCGAGGGTCCTGCAATGGCTCACGCACTGGTCAGAGCTATCAGATACATGGATGAGCTAATAAGCTGATCTTGTTACTGCCCATCCCCTCTCAATACCTGGTTTGTTCTGCTTCTCTTGGTATCTGCGGTCACCTGTTTATCCTTCAGCTTTGGAGTAATTGTTGGCGTGGTATTTACAACAGGATTTTTTTCAAGGTTTTTTTTGTCCCACTTACTGTCTAGTTTGTCCTCAGCATTGTCATCTATCAGCCTCATGTCTCTTCTGTCCTTGCTGCTGCCTCAAGTACTACTGCTTGTTTAGTTTTAGAGCTGACATTTCATCTGGCACCTCTGGAGGGAAAAAGAGAGGCCATGGGCCATGCCTCGCATCCAACAACTTGACAGCAGTGAAAAAAGACATGGCAGTGTATCAAGACAATGTGTCTCATTCACTAGACTAACTTCAGGGTGCGAGACAGAAAGTGATATTGATGATGCAGAGTTAACAGGCTTCAGGAGCCGTGCAGCATGTTTTTGTGGAAAACAAATACATAGCACTCAGAGGTGCTGAGGTGAACTGCATGCCTTAAGGCAGTGAAACATTGCTGTTATGTTGCAGTGTGTTGCTGGTACAAATTGGTGTGGAACCGTGTTTAGAACACTGATGCTGTTCTGTGCTCTTCAGTAATTTTTATAATTTTCATCTTGTAGCGACATCATCCTGCTGTGTAGTTGTGTATGTTCCTAGACACATTTGCAAGGCCTGTCCTGAGCAGCATGATATTTACTGTGGGGATGCCACAAGAGCACTTGAGTTCCACCCATTGAATCTGAGAGTTCTCTCCTACAGGTTACTAAATGTCATGGCAGCAGGAGGTGGTGATGTGTGCAGGAATTGTCCACATAGAGCCAGAACAGACAGATTATGAAGTACTGATCTGCTTCACCCTCATAACTCCAGCTCTCATCATAAAATATGTATTTTTGCATAATTCTTTGTGCTACAGATGAGGTTATGCCTGGTCACTGGGCCATTCAGGTACAGGCTACCTTATTTTGAATCCTGACATGGTATGATGGGAATTTTTGTCCCATATTGTCACAGTCCTTTTTCTGCAAGGTCCAGCTTTGAAGCAGGAAGTTTCAGGAGGGAAAAACAAACAAACCATTTTTCAGTTAAAAACAACAATTTTCCAGAACATGACAAATGTATGAAAACATGGATCTTGTTTAACTCCCTATGGAGTAAGACCTGAGACAGCAAACAGTACACACCCCAAATTACTTGTTTTCAAACAGAAAAAAAAAAAAAAAAAAGGGAGGCAGTTGTTTGGGATTTTGGAGCCTGACTAAGGATTTTTCTCATGTTGACCAGAAGAAGAAAATGACATACCTTTTAAGTGGCTCTGAAGGAAAAATGATTTGAACATTCTGGTCTGGAGAGTTTGTCAGGACTATCTGCATGACCTTGTTAAGCCCTTGCAGCTCCTGATTTAGAGGATGCCTGAAGTATCCCAAGGCTGTGCATTCCTGTGCTTACCTGGAATTTATCAGCAAGTGTAGGATCTAGCAAAGAAGCAATATTTTATGTTCAGTAACCCTGAGAACAGTTTTAGATGTATTGAAGTAGTGGGTCAGTCAGTCAGTATCTGCTGTATTGTTAGTGGATCTTGATTCTGACTGGAGGCATGTGTGGAGCAGCAGATGACAAGAAGGAATAATAAGACTACAAAGTCTGTCCACAGGAAGTGACAAGGTTGCCCCAGGTTCTCTGTTACTGCTACTGAATTTCTTTAAAATATCTACTCACTGGTGATGAACATTTGGTCAACTCTTTTGCTATTACCTCAAGCTCTGTTTGATTTGGGCCTTTTCCATTCCATAGTAACATTTTTTCTGTGTTTAGTTATTCCATGAGATTTCTGGCAGGGTGTAAAGGTGTTAATGACGTGGTGCTGTCAGTTGTTCCAGCGAAATCGGTGTGTGGTTTCGGAAGAATAGGACAGAGATGAGATAGGTGTTTTTTTCCACTGTTAGATTTTATGACTAACAATTTTTGTATTGTCAGAGAATCTTACTTACACTTCTGAGGAAGATAGAACTGAGTGCTAAAAAGGTTTCCTTTTAATATAATTTGACATTAGTAATAAAATAATACGGATACGTTACTGGGGAGTTAATATGCCTTAACAGTATAATTAACTATAGTGTACTGTAAAGAATACTGATTTTATTCTTCATTGCCATTAACGTTCATTATCTATTTATTCCTGAAAAAAGCACAATAAAAGGCAGGATTAAGAGATTGAAGAAAAAGGAGAACAGATTTAGTTTACTGGCTAAAAGGGGCTGAAAGCCCTTTTCCTCTGATTAAAGAACTAGTGCTGAAGGGGAACATATCTGAATTTTTGGCTCCAGACCTGGATTGTTTTACATTAGTTGAACTCCAGTTGACTTAGTACCAAAACCAGTGTAACTTGAGTCAAATCCAATTTGAACAGTTAATGAGTTTTACGTCTAGAGGGAAAAAAGATATTTGGGTGAGAAAGCTACATTGAAGGAAATTTTCTCCTACACAGAAGTCCTTTTTTGATGCATCCTGTTGTTTGTAAACTTCCACCTTTTTGCATATCCCAGGCACTTTTTAATCATGTGATGATTATAGAAAATGACATGGCTCAATGATGTAAATTTATTTTTATCCTTTGATACATTATGCACTGCATGTGTGGATGTTGCTGTAGTTAAGAACTGATCCAAGAACACAAGGTTGCAGGGTTTCTTGTCGTGCCTTAGATGTTTTCAGCACTGTTAGGAGCTACAGGAGAGAAGCCTGTGGAGCACATTAGCATGTAGCAGCTGATAGAATCAGAATGAATGAAGTGAAAAAAAGCAAGAAGCTGCTCTCCACTTTGAAAATAGAATTACAAGAGAGAAAAGCTGTAGGACATGTATTTGAGTGGACTGCCAGGCATATTTCTGGTTTTGTAATCACTATGTGCTGTGTTTGTCTACTTAAGAAGGCAAAGTTGCTCTTCTAGAGTTGCTTGTGTCTCACCATTTTTCTGTTAATGTCTGCTTAGGGAAGTCTCATTCTTATGTAATTTCTGTGCATAGGTACACAGCTGCTTCAAGCACTGAATATACAAAGTTTGGCTGGATTTTCGTGTTCCTTCGTGTGAGCGTGGTTTCTAGAGAAATACAAGAGTTCACTTCAAAATACCAGCTCTTCATGCGTACCTGCACTTTCCTGGGGGCAATAGATTCTCTTAGATGCCATCCAAGTTTTGCTGAAGAATCCCTGCCAAATGTCTAGCTTTGTTCCCAGTTTATTGTTACTTCTCTCTTGGGGACAGAAGAGAAAAACAGACACATTTCAGATTTGGAATTTTGAGTTACCACATTTTAACTAAAAATAGTTGGTTAAAATATCTTAAAGGTAGATTTGAAATGGTCCTTTTTAGGATCCTTTTTCTAACAGATTGTAAAAATTGCCATAGTTAATGAGGAAAAATCTATTTCAGCTTTAGAACTTAAAAAAAAAATTGGAAAAACTTGTGTAGGAACTGTAGATATTTATAAATTTTATGATCAGAAGGAACAGTTATCTTTACATGCTCCCAACTCCTGCATGATGCTTGATAGTTTCTCAGAATAATTTCTATATAGAAGTTAACATAGGTGAAACCCAAACCTTGGAGTTGTAATATTCTGCAGAGCTTTTGGCTCCAATCTTTCATGGGCTCTTTCTGTCCTCTTTGTGAAAATGAAGCTCAACTTTGTGATGATTACATAACTTAGTGGGTTTTCTTCCATGTTTTTCTTTTTTTCCTTTCTCTTTTTTCCTTTTTTCCTCATTTCAGGGCAAGAGCCACTACTAGGAAATGTGTGTACCTTTTAGTTGTTGCCCATTTTTGTGCAAATACGTACAGAAAATGAACATAGCACCTTTGACCCTTCTATTTGGTTACCTGTTGTATTAAATCCAAGTTTTGAGACCTTGTATTTGTCTGGTTCTTTGCTTCCTGCACCCTCTCCACTTCTGGCATTCCTCTGAAATACAGAAGTGGGGTTGCTTTTCAGTTGCAGTCTTGTTGATTTGGGCTCTGGTGTGATTTAAAATGTAGCTCTCCTTTGCATGAAGACCACCAGTAATGGTGGTTGTTGACCTGTTACATCACCTTGAATTGCAACTTATTCCTTGGTCCCTACTACCTGTCTGCTTATTCCTACTGGTGCTTGAATTGGAAGGGAGAGAGGGGCCATCACTCGCTCAGAATTGTTCTGTGTTCAGCAGTTAATTCTGTGGGAGTTGATTAAAACTCCCACAACATTGCACACGTCGTCATGATCACATAACGTGGTTAGATGATGTTTCCTATTTCCGCAACAAACGTTATGTAACTGCTTGCTGGCATAGTATTAGCACTGAAGTTCTAGTTAGGATATCCCATCTCCTTTATTACAGTATTTTTTTGCATTCTTTCCCTAAGTATATTTGCACCACTTTTTGCGAGCCACATGTCCTTACACTGAATTTCAGTCATCCTTGAAAGAGCAGTTACCTGTTCCCAAATGTCCTTCTTTTCCAAAATGCATTAAAATCAATGCTGGTCTTGTTTGTGGGAAGCAAATCCTATACCCAAAATTTTATCTTCAGTTCCCTACAGTCCCTTGCAGCTCATCTTTGCATTCATGTGCGAACCCCTCTTGTTGCTCAGTCTTGTCATTTGACTTTTGTATGTGCATTGTTTCTCAGATGCATCAAGTACTAGCTGGAGAATTTGAGTTTCATCGTAAGGAAATAGTTTGTGATCCAGGAATTTGTAAGGGGCATCTTGCAGCCACATCTCTCTTTTTGCCTCAGTCCTTCCCTGGAGAAGGATCCCTTTAAATCATAAATGTTATTAATAAAAATCTGCCACCAGCCAACTGTGGCATAGTTATCAAGTGCAAAAATAGGATTCCAGTGTATGTAGTAACCTCAAAAAAGTGGACTTCTTTTTTTAAAGAAACAAATCAAACCAAACCTGAGAACTTGCACTGAAAGCGCTGTGTCATGAGAACTGGCCAACAGCAAGTTTCCACAGCTTCTGCAAACAGATATTTTGGTATCTGCTGTGAACAGAAGAGTTTGGTTTAAAATGTTTATGGCTACACATTTTATGTGAATCACACACAAAAATACATCACAGCTCTGTACTCAACTTTGAACCTCGTGGTCTTATACCTCAAAGTTTGGATAACCCAGTGCAGAACACAGGTGGAGGCAAATTCCTAGTGGGAATGGAGTCAGACTGCCAGTGCAATCCATGTTTTATTATAAAGGCATCCTTTTGTGAGGGTCAGTCCACTAAATTAATTTGCAATTAAAACCCATTTTTTTTACCTTTCATCAGGTCTTTAAATTACAAAAAGCAGTGAGGCAGAAATGCTTTAAATATAATATACTATGAAGTTTTCAGATGCAGCAAGGTAAATTAAGTACTAGTGCATCCCAGTTTTGAGGGAGACTTGAAATGGTGGCTGCTACATGCTGAATGTGGCATTTCTTAGTGAGACAAAGGACTCAATTATCTCAGTATTAACTAAAGTGCTGTGAGGGGAAACTGTAGGAGGGAATTCATAGCCTGGAAATTGCTTTCCAAAATGCAAAGGAGACTGCATTGTCGTACATGGAGTAGACTTTGCTGTGGCAGCAATAAATAGACCTTTGGTATGAAGTGCAGCAGCTGATGGGCAGGGTGCAGTGTGTATTTTGTTTCACTGATATTATAACCCACATTTCTGCAGCTCTGACATGTTCCTCTTCTTCCTCTTTGTCTTTCTTTAAAGCTTTTTTCCCTCAAAATGGGGACAAAGTGTCAGAGCTTGTTTCAAAAAGGGTATCATGGCTCTTCTTACATGCGACATTTGTAGCAAATAAAACCAAAGTACATTATAATGACATAGTATTTCATGAGAGGGAGATTTTGCAGGGAGAAGTAATATCTTTCATTAGATCAGCTGAAACAGCTGGAAAAAAACAGGTTGTCTTCCAGGCATGCAGTGCCTTCAGCAGGTTTGACAAAGATGCAGCAAAGTCAAAGCATAGAGAAGGGGAAGAAATTATATTCCTGGCTTGTTTCTAAAGCAAGTTTTTCCTTGAGAAATATCAGCGATAAAATTGCCTTGTAAATGAATAAAATATAACACCTCTTTTTTAAAAAAAAAATCATTTAACTTTTTAATAGAAAAATACTAATTGTTTCTCAAAAAATTCTTATGGTCAAAAATACTGTCCGAAAGCCAAAAATACCACTTGTAACTGCTCTCCCAACTGCCTCTTAGGATTTGTATGTCTCCAGCTTTCTTTATCTTCTCTTGGCTGGGTTCCCAGCTTAGGGTATATTTGCTGTAATATGCCATGGTCTCACTCTCTCCTGAAGAGAGACACACTCACGTCTTGGCAGACAGAGTGCAGTTTCTGGCAGGGAAACTGGGAAAAGAGATGGGCATGTGAGAGAACTTAACTTTGACTTGCATGAAGTACTGCTTTTTATTTATATATACGTGCCCACACATATCCCCAAACTTTCAGCATTTGGGTGTGGTTTTTAATACCTTTTTTCTCTTATAATTTCAATATCCTTGATAAACAACAGTTTGATTGGAAATGTTTGACCATCTGCAGAGACTGAAATTTGGACAATGGTTTACAGAAAGCATCACTGTGTTTTTAGTAATTTGAAGGGACCCTGTTCTGTATAAGAAGCTGATAACCAGTGGATGACTGCTTAGCTTTGTAACTTACCTGGAATCAGGAAAATTTTAAGATAAAATGTTAGTAAAACTTAAAACTCTGTAGTGAACACCATGATCATGAATAAGAGAGAGTGCTGGGGAGAGAGCCTGGAAAGTCTGTGGATCCAAATAAACACATTAGTGTTTTTATATGTATTGGAGAAAGAGGCACTCAGTGGAAGTGACAGCAACTGCTTTCAGTGTTGAAGGGGGATTTTGGGGAGAGGAGGAGTTTCAGAGCTTATTGGCTATTTTGGGTGTTGCTCAAGTGTCTGCTGTGAGGATTTTACTGTACTGTCAATGATAACAGGTACACCTACAGCCTCCAAAAAGCCTCCTCATGTTATATGAAATTAAAATAAATCAGTGGGCAGTTTGTGCTCTTCACTGCAACAAGCAGCTTTAAGGACTATCTTTTATCATAAATTTAACATATTTCCTTATTCATTAAACACACTGTAAGTGCCATTTCCTCAAGGAAAATGCCACAGACACCCACGCACATTTCAAAGTCAAAGCTGTGGTGCTTTGCTGTGCTTTGCCAAGTGACTGGTGCCAGCCTGACGGCACAGGGCTTTCCCTCAAGGATTTCACTTACACTGTGTCAGCTGATTGTCTCTTGAGCTTAGCTGTGACTGGTTTGAAAAAAGCAAAATTTGTAATTAAAGCTGTTTTTATAATTTCTGTTACTTGATGTTTTCATTTTTTAATGGGTCGAGGGGATTATGCTAATTGTGCCCTGTTATTAACAAGCATGGCAAATGAAATTTTCTCAGTGCCATTTCCAAAAAAAGCAGCAATTCCTTAATCCAAAAATCTGTTAAGAAAGAATATTTCTTTAGAAGTGTCCCTTATTTCCCAGCACGTACGCACCAGAATGTGCCATGTCTGCATGAAGAGGATTTTATCATTTCTGTGCCGTTATGTATTGTTGAGTTTGTGATGTGTTGTTATACGCCAGGTCGTGACTGGTAACTGATATCTAATGACAGTTTATAGTTGGAGGAGTTGGCAAAATCACTTTTTCTGAAAAAGATGTGCCAAGTTATTTCCTTACAGTGATGTGAGGAACTGTTTGAGCCAAGTCATGTTAAACCACTTGTTTTTTATTCTAGAGAATACTTATCAGTTTAGTACTTCATAGTAAAATTTTTCAGCTTTCCTCTCCCATTCAAGGCTGGAAATACTTCTTCTGTTGACTTGAGTAATAACAGACTTTCTGTCATGTAAAAACATGTCTATTTAATATTTCATTATGTTCATAACATTATAGTTGAAAGATGGAGATGACAATCCAAGACAAAATCCCACAGCATATTTTAACGGAAGTCTACACAAGAGCTAGAGCTAAGTCAACAAATATAGGTATTTGTAAGAAATTATGAATTAAGAATAAATGAAAACTACCCAGACTAGTTTGTATGTTGTAGTTTATATTCAGGCAGTTGTCTGACTTAAGTTCTTAAGAATGACTTGTCTAATTCAAATATAAGAAGAAATAACAATTGCTCATATCAGGGTGAAATTAAACTATGCTTTGGATACATTTTCTGATACACTTGTGTGCATTACGTTTTATCACCTGTCAAAAAAAAAAAAAAGAGGAAAACAGTATCTAATGGTTCATTTCATTTGTCAGTCATTCGAATGATTTCCTGCTAAGGTGTTGATACTGCCCTTTGAGAGATGTTATAAGGAATAGAGCCTCAGATGTGATTAGATCTTCGGAAAAAATGTACATTTCTTCCCAGTGGATCATCCCCAGCTGACTAGCAAAATTTATATAGAAAATAGGATCCAGCTGAGCTCTGATCACATTATCCTGTGTTATGCTTCAGTGTAACTAGTGCTTTTAGAGAAAAATTTGCGTGTGTTCTCTAAAAGAGACAGGCAGCTGAAAACACAGGGGAAATGATTTTTAGATATCAGTGGAGTCCCTCAGTACCCTGTTTTTTCTTTTGTTTCTTACTTACAGCCGCACTGTTATTTCTACCAGGTCAGTTCAGCTAAGTGTTTGGCTGGACAGGCATTTCCTGCACAGGGTGTCTGTCAGCGCTGCTCACTCCGAGTGCAGTATCCAGCACATTGCAGCTTCCCCTCTGGCCCTCTGGGAACAACTTAGCACCTTCCATGCAGGTATTCACACATCTTGGCTGTGAGCAAGGCCAGGTTATGCCTGATGATCCCTCTAAGGTCAGCTAAGCCTCAGTGATTAGCAGCATCAATGAACAGCAGCCTTGGCTCAAGGTTGCTGTTGGAGGGATGAGGGTTGGGCAAACTCTATTTTATATTCCAGGACTGTGAGTGAGGGTGAATTAACAAGGAAGCCCCCATTCTCTTTTGCAAACTCCTTTTTTCTTTGGCATTTCCCTTTCTCCTCCTATCCTTGCCCCAACTAAGAGAAGCCAGTATTTAACCTGCCCAGCCTGTTTGAAGCTTATTGAAGGGCAGTGTCTTGCCTGCATGTCTATCAGCTGTGGGTAGAGTTGTCTCCTAACCAGCTGTGTCCCTCTCATCAAACAGACATGGGTTTGCAGTTTTATCCAGAGGTGGCAATCAATGGGAACAGCACAAAATATTGCTATTCCATTTTTCTTCCATAAGCAGACCTGCTGATTATATCATAGCATCATGGAGTGGTTTGGGCTGGAAGGGACCTTAAAGATCATCTGGTTCCAGCCTTGGAGACACAGAAAACCCAACTGAACATGGCCATGAGCAACTTGCTCTTTCTAACCATGGTTAGAGCAGGACTAGATAATCTCCTAGGATTTCTTCTGCCCTCAACTATTCCGTGATTCTGTATAGTTATTATACAGTAATTTATTTGCATATTTGAGAGTAATAATGAATCTGTGGCTGTATTAGTAAGAGGGTGAAATGATCCCGTGCTTACAGTTTAAATTGACACCAAATATGAATGGGCAAAAGCCCAAGAATGAGTTCACAGTGACTGGTGGCAGTTTTGTTATGGTACAAAATTTCAGTCTTGGATAGGATTAATTCCTTTATTTTGTGACTGCCATATAAATCTGTTTAATGAAAAGTTCTTGTAGCTTGTTCAAATGTATAAAATGTATTACACTTGCAAACCTATTTTTAGACCTGGCTAAAAATATCAGTGAATGTATGCATGTGGGTATGTGCTGGTGTTTAATATATTTGGTGACATGCTAATGCACATGGCTGGCAATGATGAGACTGTGGCAGCCCAAGAATAACACTTTGGAGTCATGATAACTATTTCCATGAAGACATCAGCTTAGTGCTCAGCAGCAATAAAGAGAAAAATTATTAGGAGTGGAGAATAAAGCCAAGGAGATGACTGTGCAGCTGGTGGATGTTTCTGTGGTGCTACCAGGACTTCAATCCTGTGTGCAGGTCTGGTCTTCATCACTCAGACATAACACTGGCCAGCATTCAGGAAGGAACGGCAAAGATGATCAGAAGTGTGGAGAGGCTTCCAAACATGGGATAACTGACTATGCAGGGGCTCTGTAGTCTGAAAAAGATGTAATTCAGGCGAATATGGCCACAGTCTGCAAAATCATGCATAACACTGGAAGAGTGGGTGGGTAGGGCCTGATTGTTCACAGTTTCTGCCAGAATCAGACTTTTTGGCCATCAAATACAGTCAGTGAGATTTCAGGGCAAACGTAAGGTGATGAATCTTCATGTAGTAGGTGAGAAACACATGGAACTCTTTGTCAAAGAATGTAGAATGGATTAGGTTTACATGGGGATTGGGCAAGTACTTTAAAGAGAAGTCTAAGAATTTCTTAATAGACAAACCACCTTAGACTCAGGAGATGCACTGACATAGAAAAGGTTAAAAGCAGAGGAGTCTTACCCTGTGATCATTCTTCTATAGATGTGTCTGCAAGTGAAGCCAGATATTAGAGTAGGGGGGCCTTGGTGTGAATCAGTACAGCCTGATGAATTGTGCCTTTGCTCAGCCTTTTAGAGGCAAACCCTCTGGAGATGTGCAGAGCTGGATAGTATTTCAGTAATTGCACAGCTGGATAGTAGCTCCATTTCAGTGTTAAAAAATTCCATATAGCTTTTGAAAGGTTGGGCTTTCTCCAGTTTCTGTATCAGATTACAAGTTACAAAGAGAGAACCTGTTGAATCCCCCCTGCTTTGCATAGTTTGAGTATTTTTTTTTCTTTTTCTATGAGGATAAGGACTTTTTAGATCAAATGTCACAACATTATCTTAAAGCCCAAGAGGATATACTGATGCCTAATCATTTCTTCTGGCATGTTGTGAAAGAGGAAAGTGCAGCACTAGTGAAGGAAATGGTAGTTGAGCCTCCCTGCATTTGCTCATGGGGAATTCAAAAAGCAAAGTACAACCCTTCATCGCCAAAGGCAGAAACTGTAGAATGCAGTGCTATAAAAAATCTGCATAAATAACGTTTCCTTCAGAGCATGTATTTATAAAGGTATTTTTTAAAGTTGAAGTTTTGTGTTGTTTAGAAACTGTGTTTTCCTGTTACACTTTCTAAGTGCTGAGTTGTGGAATGAGCTGTACTGTCACGACAGAAATAGTCTTCAGGGTATAGTAAGTATCTCTAAGGCAAAAAATGTTCCTCGACTAAGACATTGGTTTGGAAGTCCAGCAGCCAGCTAATTCCCAGCTCCACTAGGGAGTTGCTGTGTAACCTTCAAAAGGATTTCTAGCTCAGTGTCGAGCATCCAGGCTGCTTGACTTTGATGTTGTGTCCGCTTCTCTTACCCGGCTGTCTGGGGAGCCCGGTTCTGGCAGTGTAGCTAATAGGCAGTCTGGGTCACTCAGGGATGTCTTGTCAGGGCAGTTGTACAAAATGCGGGCTGAATATGGTCCTAAGAATCTCTACTCCTTTTTCTGAAACAAAACAAATGATGCCTTTTCCTTCCCATTATTCATCTTCCAACCTTTTAAGGTTCCTGGGACAAGAACTGCGTTTTGCTCTGTTTCTTCATTGGCTGATAGATGGGTATACATACCTAAATTATGCAAGATGTGGTATTGTAGTGTAAATAAGGGACATCTAGTTAGAAATAAATCATTCCAAGTCAATTTTGATGTAGTAGTTGGGACAATTTAAAGACATAAGAAAGCAGCTAGAATTCTAGCAGGAAAAGGAGTTGGTGATGCTGGAATCAGGGAGGGAGAATGATTTTGAACTAGTAAGCACATAGCTAGAGAAAAGAGAAGGAGCTTTTTAGGATGCAAAGGCAGGTTAGGAGGGAAAGCAGAGCGTACACAGACTTTCTTTAAAGAAAGGAGGAGTATTCTGCAGGTCCAGAGTGACTGGAGGTTTGCTGCAGACCTGTATAATGATTTGTTGAATTCCTTATTTTTCCCACTCTGCTTAAATAAGCTAAAGTCCTGCAAAAGAAAATGTTGAAAGGACGGATGAGCACTGTTTATTCAACCACCTTGGAAAATGAAGAGTCCATTTGCATTTCTGTAAAGGCTTTTCTATTTCCCTTAAATAAATTTAAACAGCATAGGGTTTATATATAGTTTTCAACTTTCTGGGTTTTCGCTAGTTTTCAGGGTTTTTTAGTAGCTCTGTAAATAATGGCTCTAATTAGTCTTTCAGATGACTGATCAGGAGGAAAGGAAATGGTGGTGAAAAAACAGGAGAATTAAACTCTGTGACGCTTAATGGACTGAAAATCATGGAAGTTCAATCTGGTCAAAAAGCCTGTCTCTATCAGCAAATATGTATGTTTCAGGGGAATTCCAAGGCTGATGATGTAATCATTTTGGAACCTTTTGATGATCAGCATTAACTCATCATCTTTTTTTCCTTCCCTTTTAATCTGAGGGAGGATATTTGTAGCACTGACTCTTCACGAGGAGAGAAATGATAGCTCCTTAACTTCAGGAACTTTGGCCATTAATAAGCCACAGGTCAAACTAAAATATCAGACATTTAATTTTTATGCCATCTTGTTCATCATAGTTTTATAGTCCTTAAGTGGCAAAGACTTCTTCCTAAATGCCTTTTATTTTTACAAGGCACTGCAGAACTACTTATGACAGCATTTCCAATTTTACAGAGCTTGAAAACAAGTCAGATTAGTGGATCTCAAATCCTATTAAATATCATCAGCAGTTTTAAGAAAGCTGACTTCTTTTAAAATTTATTTTGTTTTAGTTATTGCAAGTTGTTATTCATGACATGAAAGGTGTTCAGACCACTCTGCATTTTGCATAAAACTAAGCAGATTTTTTTAGTTTGAAATTGCAGGACTTACAAGTGTTCTTGTGGTGAAAGGTGGAACTGATAATTGTTTCTCAGTGAATACAGAAGAGGTAATTACACAACCATGACTACAAAATATCAAATGTAGAAGAGTGTCACTATGGATAGACCATGTAGTAGACAGCTTGGCTGGCTGCTGACCCACAATTTCTGTACCTTATAACTGATGAAGCTGTTGTGTTCTCCCATTCTCTGGTTGCTTCCTCATCCCATTTCTATTTGTTCTTATTAACTTCATTTTTTTAAAAAATCCATAAAACTGGTATTAAAAAAATCCTTATCCTTTAAAAGCCAATTGCCATCAGTTAATGGTGTTCTTAATTGAGTTAATTGCATGCAATTCAACCTTTTTTTATTAGAGGTTCAGAAATGGTCAGAAGGTGCTGGGTAAAAGGTGGTTGGGATAAACAAACCAGAAATGTCTCAGACTTCAGTTATATACTGCAGTGACTTTACAGGTTCATACCCATCAAACTCTGAAGGAGCAGGGATTTCATTTTTCAAGACCCTTGGAATTCAGCAGAGTGAAATCAAAGTGAAAGTGGAGTGACTTGGCTGTTATTTTCTGTAAGGTATTTTGTAACAAGATGGAGCAGGAAAAGGCAACCACAAGACCTGACTTTTAAAGTCAAACCTTACACAACTGCAGTGTGTGACTTTTGGCACAATTTTTGAAGTGCTAAAGCAATAAGAGCTTCGGGGACGTGACAGCTTTAAAAAACAAGGCCAGTACTCTTTGTGCCACAGTGTGTTTCTGTCTACAGAATGTGAATAATAATGTATTTTAACTCTGGGGGACCTTCTATACAAATTATTTTTCTTTTCTTTGAGAAGGCCCAGATATTAAAATATTGCAAAAATTTCCTTTGTCTCTTTTTCCCCTTCTGTAATAGTGTATCCTGGAAGAAGAAAACTTGACTCTGTAATCAGTTTGAGTGACCTTCAGACCGTATGCCCATTCTTGCTCTCATTTTTCTGACATTACTGTCAACTCACCATACTGAGCACAACCCCATTCTGTTTGAGAACAAATACGGCATTAATCTAAATATTTTAAAGGGAAAATTTCTCTTGAATTGCAACCTTCTGTCCTTATAGATTAACCGGCTTGCCATAACAGGTATTACCATAAAGATGGTAAGGGCATTTTTAACTGAGATTCCAGTAGCTGACTTGTGAATATGTTATGCTGGGAGGGGGAGGAGGAGCAAAAGATAGAATAGAGATAAGAAAAATTAGATAAAAGACAGGGAAGAAAGGTGTGTGTGTGTATATATATATGTAGGACAGGTTAAATCCATGAAGATTTCAATGGCAAAATTTTTCTTCTTTATAGTCTGCAACCTTCCTGATTTAGGAGGACAGAGCATAAGATTGTGTTATTTCAACCAGCCCCTAGTCATCACAGGTAACTAACTATGCTACATGTTTAGCTAAACATGTATGGTCTCAATGAGACTGCCTAAATTTAAATGAGGACTTCTCACTGATAAAGGACTTGGAAGGAATTGTACACTCAAAATGAAAGCCAGGAGGAAGTTGAGGCACTCATCGTATTGAAAACATAAGTTTGAGCGTAAGATGTGACTGTGCAACCCTTCTTCATGTCTCTTGAGAACTTTGTCCTGTGTGCAGACTTACGGGAGCATCAGTGAGACAGGCTGCAGTGTCACACTCAGTGGAACGGCAAAACAAACAGTGGTGTAGCTGATCTCAGAACAATGTGAACAATCCTTTAGCTAGTGCAGACTTAAACTCATGCAAATAGCATGAATAGAGTGAGGATAAGAGAAGATAATTGCCAGTTTTCAGAAGTAAACCACCTTGGCTAAGTAAACGTTATTCTTTTTTATTTTAACAAATCAGACCAACACTTAGACAAAAGCATCACAGGAAAAAGGATTCAGTTTTGGAAGACACCTCTCTAAAATTATCCAAGTAATGAAAAGACTGTGACTTGTTTTAGTTCTATTGATCAACTGCTGATTGCAGATGAAAGTAATGTAACAATGCTCTAATTATTGGTTTCATTAGTTCTCAAATCATCCATTTGTTGTTGTAGCATGAATTAGAACAAGGTCTTGAGGTTTCTGAAAAATTCTCCCCCCTTTGGGAAGCTATCATTTTGACTTTATTCTTGCAAATTGAAAACCCTTCTCTTGTAAAACATTAATCTTGTCATATTTACTTTTGTAAGAGCACCAGAAGTACCTGTGCTGTCAGTAGCTGCCAAGGCTCTCGTACCTCCCTCATCACCTTGATGGATAGTCCTTAAAGGCAATAGTGTCATTTGTACCAGTGTGACTATGGTACTACACACACATACGTGTAATAGGAGAATGTCACAGAGCTGAAAAATGACATGTGTGCACAATGGTCTTAATCTCTTAACAGGATTTACAGGACATGGAGATTAGATGTGCTGGGAGAAGTTGTAGGATAGATTTGAGATGGGGTGCAACACTACTACTTATAGTCTGTTTCTGTGGTGTCCTGGTTTCAGCTGGAGTAGAGTCAGTTTTCTTACTAATAGCTGGTATAGTGCTGTGTTTTGGATTTAGGATGAGTATAGTGTTGATAACACACTGATGTTTTAGTTGTTGCCAAGTAGTCTTTGTGCTAAGACAAGGAGTTTTCATCTTTTCATGCCCTGCCAGTAAGACTGGAAGACATAAGGTGTTGGGAGGGGACACAGCTGGGACAGCTGACATCCAGCTGGTCATAGGGATATTCTATACCATATGGCATCATGTCCAGTACATAAACTGTGAGGAAAGTTCACTAAACTACCACAGCTGGCCAGGAGCCGCTGCTCAGGAACTGGCTGGGCATTGATTGGAAAGTGTGAGCCGATTGCATTGTGCATCACTTGTTTTGTATATTCTGATTATTTTTATTATTACTGCCATGATTATCATTTCTTCCCTTGTCTGTCCTAATAAACTGTCTTTGTCTCAACCCATGAGTTTTCTTGCTTTTCTCCTCTGATTCTCTCCCCCATCCCACTGTGGGGGGAGTGAGCGAGCAGCTGTGTGGGGCTTGGTTGCTGGCTGAGGTTAAACCACGCCACATGGAGAAATGAGTAAAGTCGTATGGTAAAAAGAAAATACATCTGCCTGGGAAATTTGCCATAGCGTGGGGAAAAAAAAAAGTTGACTTTAACTAAAACAAGATCTAGTAGGAAAACTGTTCAGGCCAATTTCAGATGCCATAACTTGGCTGTTTTTGCTCCAGTACTGGCCAGCCCTGTCACGTTACTATTCAAAATATTTTCAAGATCACTGCTTGCTGAATTGAGTACTGGAGTGCAGCCAGGTGGCCTTGATCAATGTGGAAGGGCAGCAGCACAAGAAAAAGTAATGGAGTAGGGGATAGAGATGGAATATGGCTCTCTGCCCGGGTGATATCCATCTCAGACAGAACAGTGGGGCGGGACATATCTGCACACTCACTGAGACGCGTTTTGTCTCTCCCAGAGAGTCACAGACTCTTACCAACATCTGAGAAACCAGCTTCACTCACCTACCTGTAATGTGGTGTTGTGCAGCATTGAACTGAGTAACAGCATGTCTTTCCACATTTTACATCCCTGCCACACCTGGTTACAGGCCCTCAAAAGTAAATCAGCCATGCCACCACAAAGACAGATCCTTAATCATGGTGTCTTGCATGCTGTTCTAGACATTAAAATCCTCAAGTCATGGAAAGAAGGGCTGTCACTCAGTGTTTGCCATTGTAAACTTCCTCTCATTCTTCCACAGGCACACACAAAGGCTGTTGTTTGAATGAGGCTTTTGTAAAGGATGCCTGGAAGTCCAACAGTAGCTTGGGTTGTGTGTGGAGATCACTGAGGCAGAGGTGGAAGTTAGTGTCCTAGCTCTGAAACATAAGGGCATATTTTGCATTGGTGAAAGCTTTCTGAAGCCTTTTAGTTCTTGTCTAGTGGCTTTTGAAGATGGTAATGTATCATCTTTAAGGATGATAAGGCATGTGTGTGTACAGCCTACTGCCATGTACCACAAGAGTGAAAGAAAAGCAAATTTCTTCATCTTTCTAAAAATCCAAGAAGAGATCAAGAAGTAGCCATAATGGCAAGCTTGTTCTCAAGACAGTGAGCAGGCTGTTTCCTGAAAGGTGCTCATTGGATTTAACTTTCATCTTTACAGCATTGCATTTATTGCATTTATTTTTGTTGGCCACATCTGGTCTTTGTTCTAGTTAGGTATAGGAAGGCTAAGTTACATTTTGAAGATGTGGTAAGAATTTTGCAGGTACAAGTGCTTATTTTTTTCAGAATTGAATCTGAAGAGGTGTAGAAATAAAAGAACAAAGATCAGCTCTTCTTTCTTCACTGGCAGATCCTGGTATCTTGTCCAAGATGTTTGCAATACGTCTTAGACAGCTGAGGAAAGACTAGAGGTGTGAGACAGCTGACCTTTAAAACTGAGACCTTAACAAGAGAGCTTGCTTTCTGAATTTACTGTGCTTTTTTCAAGGTCTTACAACTTTATGAAGTATGGTTTTGGGTGGATTTCTTTCCACTTTAGAGGCTACATAGCAGAATTTTATCCAAATTAATGGAGTTTAGTTATGATGACATAACATTACATAAAACTAAATGGTTTTTTGTCCCGTAATTTCCTTATCCATGTTGTTAGAGGATATTTTAAGATACATAGGAATCTAAGAGGAGGAGGACTACACTTACCCTCAGGTTCAGTTGCCAGAATGAAAAACTTTCATGGAAGAGAGTTAGTTTAGAGAAATCCATGGTACAGCTGCCACGCACAACACAGGCTACAAAACTGTGGTTTAGCAAAGGAAGGATAAAACCTGTAGCTGAAGACTTTCAGCCACAGTTATAAGGTATTGAAGGAAGGGTAGGAGATGGAAAGGGCATCACCTGTGTCCTAGGTTCTGTTCCAGTGTAGAACAGTCTAAACTTGCAGATGATGGAAGGAAAGAAGGAAACAGAGCATGTCTCATGCTATGGAGAGCTACAGGATGTACTGAAGGAACTTGATCTGGGTGGGAAATCCTATTCTATCCCTGAATCTGGTTATCATGTGAATTTTGAGGAGGTTTCCATCTTTCACAACTGAGAAATCAGGACTGATAGAAGCTCCTACAGATCCCACTTGACTTACTGTGTCCAACCACCTCTAGAGAAAGGCATAAGAGAAAGGCAGCTACGCAAACCTCAACTACCCCCTCATTTGGTGGCCAGTGAAATTAAGTTACAAAAGCTTTACCTCCTGCAGATAATCCTATCATGCAATTTTTAAAATAGATAACAGTGAGAAAAAAGCAATCCAATCTTCCAACCATCCTTGAAAACATCGAGTCAGTTACCAAAGGATTTGTACTGCAGTTTAATTTAGATGAATTATTATTCTATGTTTGTTTAGACTATTGTGATCCTTAAATTCTTAGGGGCTCCTCCTTTCTGTTTAGACTACATTGTTCAAGGCAGGGACTGCTTATGGCTGTCTGTGCATGATACCCAGAAGACTTCAGAAACTAATAGGCACTACTAGAATTCAGTATTGGATGAAAAAAAAGACATTTTAAAATATTAAAAGTTTTTTACAGGAAACAGTGATTTTTAGTCCCTATATGCTTAGCTTTGTCCTCTGCTAAATATTGCTGGAGAAGAGAATTCACTGATATTGCTGCTTGCTAACTTGTGGCCTGAACTTATAATGCAGAGTCACAGTCTGGGTTTGTTTTTTTTCTTTTTTTCTTTTTTTTTTTTTCCTTTGTCCTGACAGAAAGATTTCGGGATTTACTGCTTCTACATTCAAATCAAGATACAGAGATTCTGCCCATCTTTCAGCAGAGACGCTATCCCAAGTAAGTAAGATTGTCTTCTTGGGAGAAATAAAATCTTTATCTATTTTCAGCGAGGGAGAGTAAAGCATTTTTAGCACTGTACATGCTTTTGGTGTGAAGTCCTTAGGCAGAGCTGTCAGGGAGCCACACTTGCACTGATCTCTGCAATCCTGAGTGGTGTCGGGGAGAAGCAGACACGCTTTGCAAGCATGCCCAGCTGTCAGTGGGGGAGGTGATGGTGGTGGAGCACAGATGTTGAATTGCCTGGATCAGTGTCTGATGGAGCTTTGTTTCGCTGTTGACACAGGTAGATGTTTTGTCAGGCTAATCCCCACTCTTGTCTTCTGGGATTCCATCATTTATGGTGACAGATTCCCTTGAATTTTAACAGGCTTTCCTCTGAAAGCCTGAAAACACTAGGAAACAATTTTTTCCTGCCTTTTTTAGGGGTATATGTTTGCCTATATTTCTAAAGGGATCAAAAGAGTAGTGTTGAGTGTTTTGGAGGTCTTGAATGTATTTTGTATCCTGGACCATACCTCTTCTTTTTCCAAGTGACATACCTGAGTGAAACAATAAAAGCTCTTTGCTATATATTGACTAGAAGAAACAGTCACTTTCAGCTAAGTCTTGAACAGAGGCAGTGAAGGGGAAAGAAGAAGAAATAGTCCTCACATTAACCCTGACCAGAATGAGCAATGAAAGTATGCTGGTGCAGGGTGGACAGAGGGAGGAGAAGGAAGAAAGAATGTATGAAGACAGTCCCCCAGTGATGATGGAAACAAGCAAAGTTATTTATTTTAGTTACTATTGTTAGGAGGTTTCTAAAATAGGTAAGAAGCCAGTGGAGCTGGGTGTTAAATCTCTTAAAATATGATAATACAATTTTTTTTAAGAGCAGACAATTAGAGAGGCTGAGTGCTGAAAGCCAGTCACCTCCTTACTGTGAATACTTGAAAATAAAAGCACTCAAGGATGAAATCCTGATTCTGAAAATGGTGAAGTTTTGCTTTGACTTCAAGGGAGACACAGTCTTATCCCCCTAAATTTCTTGTTTGCATTGTCCATTGTCACTATATTGCTGGAATACTGTGGAGGTACAATATATGAAATAGTGGAAGGCACCTTATGTGGATGGATTGGTCTGCTTGTTTCAATAGGACTTCCATGAATTATTACTTTTCTTCTCATCCTTTGGAACCCTGGCAGTACTATGCTTTGCTTGGCTTAGATTATTTCATTTTTGATATGGACACTGTCAGACTGGTCTGAGAAACCAGTTCTTTGTCCTTCCTCAAAGAACAGACTTATCTCTATATAAATCATTCCTAAGATGTTTGACTTTCCATTTCATTACATTCAATTTATTGCTAGCATTCTTGGCAAAAAGTCTACTAACAGTATTACACAATGTCAGATTCACGGGCAAATGGGTTGTCTGTTGTCTTCTGACAGTGGATGCGTTCAGCTCTTCAAAGACCATAGAGCAAATAGCTTGTATGGAGTTCTGCTGCTGTTTGAAGTTATAGCAGCCTTGCATCACAAAAAGGACAAACGTTTTCAGCTGCATTACATGGCAAGATTGACCGATTCCTCTAACATACAAAAGTCAGCCAAATTTTGGCACCTAACCAAAAAGAAGTTTTCATATGTTCTTAAAACCAATACATTCTTGTTTATGGGATCATTAATTGGTGCAAATTCGCTTGCTTATTACAGAAATTTACCATATATTACAGCTCATTTAGAAACTGGTTGAACACTATTGACATGTCTGAATTTCCCCAGGGGTTGTCTTTTGAGCAAAGTAGAAGTTTGGAGTTTGCTTTGTGTTCAGCAATGTAGAAAACCTGTTGTTCATCTTCATAATATAATTTGTCTTATTCCCATGTCATTTTTTCACCTTTCCTATTCTCATTTTCACTGAAAGGTCAGTTAACAGAAATTAAGGTAATGAAAAGACAGATCTCATAAATCAGTGTCCCTTCATTGACTTCAGCTGAGCAGTGGCTAGTTGTACTACATAAGGATCTGAGCAGGAAGGTCATTTTAATGAGATGTTGTCATAGGGCACAAACTGGAGCATGTAATGATTAAAGAAATCCTAAGAATATGGAAGGTTAAAAATAGAAGAGAATTCTTAGCAATGACTTAGCTGAATAGCTTGACTAAGCAGGGTTTAGTAGGTAGAAAGGATAAAAGTTTTCACATATTTAAGAGACATCTGTCCAAAGGAAGGAGATTGGACAGGAGGATGTTCAGCACTACTCAGGATATTCAGAATCATTGCAATAAATATTAAAGGCTAAATGGGCAAACTATAATCCATCAACTTTTGGAAGAAATAGAAACCTTGGTGTTCTTGCCTGAATTATGTTCTTGTACATTTATTACATTAAGAACTGAACTCTTTCCCAGGGAACAGCAGGATAATTTGGGGTGCATGTTGTTCTCAGAGAAGATGTCTGTGCACCGGAATAGCTGGAAGAAGTTTTCTAGAATATGCATGGGCATTTTCCTGGATTTTCTGGGGTAAATGTGTCAAAGAAACATGCTTTGTCCTCCTAGTTGATGGAGAAATGTTGGATCTTTTTATTGTCCTTGTGTTTGCCTGAGTTAATTCTGATGGCCTTGGCATAGCCAAGGAGCCAATGCCTGCTCTGGCAAGCAGAGGAGACTACAGAGAGGCCTGAGCTTACGAAGATCAAGCCTTATAAAGCCACACAGCACATCACCTTGACTTCTTAACGTACCACTGTGTGCCCACAAGTCTCCTGGCATCATGAGCACCATGTGGCCCGTGGGCTGGGATGCAGTGCTCTGCCAGCACATGGGTACAGCACCCACCCAGTCAGCCCAGCCTGCAGCGTTTGTCCTCTCGCTTTTCTTCACAGGGTTGCAGAGCAGAAGGAGCTTGGCTCTATCTTATGCTTCAGTCCCATGCCTAGAGTGGAGTTTTTAATGAAGCACACTGCACTGCATGTAGTTCAGGTTACAGGAATAGCAAGGGCAATCTAATCCAGGCAAGTCTTCTTGATACCTCAAGTGACTGATGTGGTTCAGAAATCAGATGTTACTAAACCCCCCTCATCCACCACATCCAGAAACTGACCCATCCAGAAAGAGAAATTCTATGAGGGGAAAACCTGTCCCCTTGCTGACATGAGGCCATTACCATGTCCACAAGGATTTGCATTCCTGAAACTAAGAATAAACGTGCAGCTGTGGGCAACCAAATGGGTTGGGGTGCATGCTGAGAGTAGCTGCCCGGGGAAAACCCTCTGCACGCAAAACGCATGACAGACTTATCTGCAGCTTGGCCCTGCTCTCCCTCACTCCACAAGTGTGCTGAAGTCACTGAGGGGAGTTATGCCAACACAATCAGGTCTGCAAACTTTTTGCAATGAATCTTATCCCAACTCCTTATTTTTACAATGGGCATTAGGGCTGCTGTATCTCATAAAAAGCCTTTTAGGGTTTCACATTTAGCACATTTCTGCAGGAGCTTTTCTCATGTTGGTATCAAGCTCATGCTTTCCTTGGTTGCCCATTTTGTTGATGACATTCCTACGTTTTTTCACAGTTTCACTCGTAAAGTGCAAGAACTGCTAGAGCGCAGCAAAGGCTACACAGGATTGCTCCTGAAGAAGGCCCTATGCTCATTAATTTGGCTGCAGGGTCCAGCATGTGATAGGGTGGTTGGTGGTAGCAGGGGCTTAGGTTTCTCCATCCCCTCGGGGTCTGTGGTCTTTCCCTGCTGACTCCACTCTGCTCCTGACTGCCCATGCTGTGTGCACAAGGGAAGCATATGCAATTGCCTTGAAGTGCCAGGGAGAATTGCCTCTTGTAGCTGGGCCCGATAATGTCAAAAGGATAAAACAAACCCAAAAGAACAGAACGATAAGGGAAGTGATAAAAGAAGTGCGAGAGTGAGAAATTAGGTTGATGGGTGAATGAGGCAGGAGAGGGGATGACAGGGCACGAAACAGCACTTGAGAGGGATGTGCCAGAAATGCTACTGGCGTTATAAGTTTTTAGCAGTTTTTTTCTGTCTACAAGTGACTTGACAGTTCAGCTGTACTTTACATTTTCAAGTTACTGCTGAAATCCTCACATAAATATGTGGAGTTTTTTACCGGGATTATTTGCTTCTTTTTTTTCCACTCCAGAAATATTTGAGTCTTCACTCTTATCTTCTGTGGGTTTGGTAGAAAACTTTTTGGATGATTCACAGATTTTAAGAACAGAAGGAGCGGTTATGTTCCAGCTAATTTGAGTCCCTTCTTAACATAAGCCATAGAGCATTACTGATAATCCCTGCAGCAAGTTTCTCGTTCAGCCAGAGAAGGAATTTAGAATCAAATTGAGATGTTAAAAACTGGAAAACTCACAAGCCTTAGGTCAGCTTGTTTCAGTTGTCAATTACTTCACCCGTGATAATTTTTTTAACTTAAGTTCCCAGTTTCTGCCATCTCACTGTACCATTTTCTGCTGAACAAGAAAGTCCTGTACCATCTGAAGTGACACTTCCATACAAAAGGTTGAAGGTCAGTGTAAAACTTGCCCTTCTCTTGAACAAAATAATGACTAATTTCTTGCAGGGTAGGGCTTGCTAAAAAGGTCTCTTTCTTAAAAATTTTAAAACCTTCCCAAAGTTTCTCCATTTATTTTTTAAATAAAACAAAACAAAACAAAACAAAAGGGCAGGAATGAAGAAAAACGAAGAAAATATTTTGGTAACTGTTTCCATAATGTGCACATAGAGAAATAAAAGCACTTCTTTGTAGTCAAACAGGGAGACAATATAAACTGATAAATTTGACTTTATAAAAAATAAATCTTACTATTTAAGTGGAATGACAAAATCTTGAATTTTGGAGAAAAAAATGAACTTAGAACCCAGGAGGTATAATGAAAGAATATTCCAAATACATTTACTTTCCATCAGTCATAAAGTTACAAACCATTCTTTGGCATATATTCATAGTAAATTAAGGTAGTCTACTTGTGTATGCACAAAAATGCTGGTAATTTTCACGTCACAAAAAATCCCAGAAAATACAGGATCTTGAGATATATATATGTATCTTCAAATAGATATTTATGAGGGTCATCTTTGAAAAGCTGATGAAAAGTTTCAGCTCAAACAAAGCTAAATGGTATTATTCAATTCTCATCATGGAGAAGTCTAGACAAATAGGCGGCAGAAAGTTAGTGCCCTCCCTAAACCATTGTGTATTCTGGTTCCCAATTGCTATTCATTTTAATGATAATGCATCTGTAATGGATCTGTGGCAATTTCCTACAGCTTGAGATCTGAGCCAAGAAGCAGATAAAATTTCATAAATAATACCTCAGGAATAAAACTTGTGTCTTATTTGCAGCTGTCTTGAGAACATTTTTCTTTTTAGCAGAAAATAATTTGTGTCTAACTGAAGAAAGTAGTGAGTTGTGGCTTCTGGGAGTGATGATGCTCAGTCAGTGCATCCACTGAGATTCCCTTGAATCACAGATTGAAACATGCACAAGAGCAGGCTAGATCATGGCCTAGAAACCCAATTCAGTTTGCATTAGAAACAAAGGCAACATCTTCCCTGATGTTCAGCAAGGGGAAAAATCGTGACCTGTGTGCTCGTCACTGAGTCTTTGTTGCAAAGGCAAAGAGATTTTTAATTTTAAAAAGAGGTGGAGAACTTTTAAGGAGTGATTTTGTATAAAAGGCTTCCTGTGAAGTGCTTTACAAAAGATGTCCTCTTGTTACAGAGGAAAAACTGAGACATGGGACTCTGATGTGAGTTACCAGCATCATCCAGGAACAATTCTCCTTGGGATGAGACCAGAAATAGGAATCAGGTCTTCCACAGTCCTTTCAGTTGTGTGCAGTTGGCTCTCTCATCTGAAATAACATCTATCCTGTTTTCCACTGCAAAAACACATGGCCTGCCCATGTTGCTGAAATCAGATGGGAAAGTGCCAAGTGAAGGAGCCTTTCAGAAGTGCCCACAGAAGCACTTTAAATGCTTTGTGTAGCATTGTACATGAAGCATGAAAATTGCTGGTTTTGAAATGCTCCAAGATTTATTTCAAAATGCAGGCTAGAAGCAAACTGTCTCATCATCAGTCTGAGTCCTCAGAAACCTGAGTCTCAGAGAATTTTGATGACTTGATTAAAAAAGATACCTTCTTAAGGAATCTGGAATGACCTTTAAAAGAAATTAAAGCTGTTTATAGAGGAGAATATTTTTAGGGGGTTGGGATTTTGTCTCTTTTTTTCATTCTCTTTTCTTTTTTAAATTTTTTTTAATGTGACTTTTTGTAGTGACAGCACCTTATTCTGTAGAGTTTGTAAACCAGTGCAAGGCTGAGCTCCAAGACAATAAAACCTCCAATTCTAAGTAAAGTGCATTTTCCTGTCATTAAGGGTTTTTACCAAATGGAAAGAACAACAGTAGCAATGGGGTAGCTGCTCATTAAAAAGAGCAATCATGTTATAGGAGTAAAAATGCAAGGATTTGATCTAAATTTTGTTGAAATCATAATGAAAACAGGAAGAAAGAGGACAGTAATTCATACTGTGTATTACATCTTTGAGCTCGGATTCTACAAAGAACGCGTGTGGACACGTGCAGATAATATCAAACAGGACTAAGGATCTTGAAATATTAGGACTACATATTAAACTAAGATATGGGTCATAAATTCCTTGTGACGTAGGCTATATTTGTTTAGAGTACCAGTACAGTACTCCAGTAACATGCAAAATAAAGACACTTTTGTTCTGTTTCCAAAAGCCTCAAGTTCATGTAACAACAGCACAGAGTGAACCAGTCCCCTTAAAGTCAAGGGGAATTTTGCTGCTAACTTCAACAGGGCTCAGACCTGAAATCTAAGGCACAAGTACAAATCTTTCTAGGTAGAAAGATGTGGTGAAAAAAAAAACAAAGGTAAGAGATCTGTGCAGCAACATACATGCAAAATTGAAGCTCCGTGTGTATACATATTCTCGTTTAAGTACCAAGCGTTCGAGAATGCTACTTGAATTTATCTGCTTATCATAGCATAGTTGTGGCTTATTAGCAGGCATGAACTGTTTTATGCAAAACGTTGTGAAAATCCCAGTCGAAAATGGGAAATGGCTGACTGAGAATAAAAGATGATTAAGCCTCTCACAACTTTTGGGAGATGAAGTCATTGCTTTGTTCAAAGCGAGTAGGGTAAGACATATAATTAGAGCTGGGTTTTGTTTGGCTATCTGGGAGTATGAGCATGGTTCTTGATAAAGCTTTCCAGTTTGATTGATACATACCTGTCTACTACTGAGCAGCATCATGAGACTGTGGGAAATTATCTGCCACCAGATGTTTTGAGGGATGTTTCTTTAAAACAACTCAAACAGAAGTTATAGTAGTTTGATGCTGAAATTATTAGTGAGGTTCTGATTCATTATGTAAGAGAGTTAAAATGATGCCTTCCACCCTTATATCCAATTTTATCATAGTTTTAAAAATAATGGCTTATATTACCTTAAGAAAAGTAGTTTCATAATTACCATAGTTACAGAAATCCAAGCAGCAGGCTCTGGAAAAGAAGAGAAACAACTGCTAAGGAGTTTTGGTTGTTGACAGTAGTAATTTCCTGCTGGATGCAGTCCTGTGCAACCTACCCCAGGTGAACCTGCTTGAGCAGGGTGGTTGGACTAGATGACCTCCAGAGGTCCCTTGCAACTCCAACCATTCTGTTATTCTGTGGTTCCATGTGACTCTGTGGATAAAAGGGGGCAGCATCATTCATTCACTCCTATACACCTACCTGCACATTGCTAATTTTATTTTTGGCCCCATTCTTTCAGTGAGGGACCCCAGAGGCTGTTTTCTTTCATAGAAACTGTTAAAGGAGGCAGCATCTTTGATTGGTGTTTTGTTACTAAGTCACGGTGTAAAAGGGAGAAAAGAAAGATTCCAGCTATACTTAAGGGTAAAACGGACAATGTTATGTCCCTAAACATTTGGAGGAAAAAAAAAGCTGCCTGCCATGTCATCCTTTGTGTTTCATGTAAGACATAAGCCATAAATGTACTTCCTGGTCTTTAACAATGGTAGAAATTTATCAACACTCACTGCAGTTCTGGCCATTTGCCAAACAGAAGCTGTGAAGATGCAGGTAAACTGTCAGGTAAGCATTTCATGTGTACCACAAGTCTCTCTTCATGCTTTGATACTGCAGAGGAGAGGGAAGCAGAATCATTCAAGACAAATGAGACTGTTACAATATTCTAGTTTTGCATAAAATCAGGAAGGATGGTTTGTTCTTTCCAGGACATGAGCCTGGATTTCAGTTTTAGCAACCTTTTGGTGTGTGGCACTGGTGGAGTGGTTCAATTCTAAGTGCTAGGCTCTTTAATGTATATGTAAGGGAGACACTTCACATTTCTTCGTCATGAAACATGTTGGCCTTTAAACTCTTGGTGATAATCGGGCAGCAACAGGCCCATGTTGATCTAACAGCCATTTCCTGTCTCTTCAGAGAAATATATAGGAGGCCTGGGCTGTGGAATGCCAAGAGGACCACCCTGAACTGACCATCCCCAAATAAACACTTACATCACCCCCATTTCATGGAGGAAGCTGTCTCAGCATCTGGGCTAGAGCTTAGCTCAGAGCTATAAAGTCATAAAAATTGGCAGTGGTGGAAAAGCTGTCTCATCCTATAGAATGTTATTGTGGATGTTGATTATCCTCAGTCATGAGGACAGGAGTTGGCTGCTAGTTGATAGTGCCCAGTGGGCCAAGCCTGGCCCCAAGGAAACTTCTTCCATGACCTTGTCAAGTGGTTTGCAAGAATCAAAGTGCAAGTGCTTTTGAATGGCCAGACAGCTAGCAGCTGGAAAACATTGTTAGCAGCTGCAGGACTGCAACAGCCCGTGATATTAGCTGCCAAATCCTTTCTGATTGTTGCCTAATCAGCTGGCTGAGGCTGTTCACAAACAGAATTGGAGACTAAAGTAGATAAGTCCAAACACAAAAGCTGTTTGAATAGAAGACATACTGATTTGTTGGATGGTGAAGATAAATTTGGTGATAATCAGAGTTCCTGGTTGTTGTTTTTAATAAAAGAATCTTGTGGGTTACAGGTTTGCGGAAAATTATTAGTCCAAGCATGTGCATCTAAAGTGAGGCATCACGTGTGTCAAGTGAGGTGATTAGCAACGCATTTCTGTTGCATCAAGAATGTGGTGACATTTTTTCTTCCCTTAAAGCAATGAGAGAAGGTGTCTTATGGGCAACAACCAGAAAGAAAAGATATGAAAATCATTTGCTTTAGAGCCTAATAACTTTCATATAACACTTTGCTTTATGACTTAATTATCCTTTGCTGTCAAGGTATCTTTATAAAACAAGGTTTAAATTAAATTTGTGTGGGGTTGAAAGTCATGTAGAATCAAACTCTCATTTAAAACCAAACATTTAAAACTTTCTCATTCCTCTGGGAGCTTGTATAAGGCAAAATTGCTGCCTACTCCAAAAACCCACACAGCATCGGGGTCAGTCCTCTTACCTGAAGTCAGCTTGACCACTATGGAAATGATAACCTTTACTACAAGCTCCAAAGTTACCAGTGCAAGTGTTCTCTGTATCCTCTCTGGTTTCAAAAAATACTGAAAAGTGTCTTAGGAAAGTAAAATGCCTGAGAGTTTCCAAGGTCTTGTTTTCCTCTGCATGGTGCATCATGATGTTACCTAAGGATATTAGGGCTTTGTATTTCCATTTACTGTATACTATGTCTTCAAAATTAAAATAGGTTTTCTAGGTACATTAGTGTTGGTGATTTCTTATATTCGTAAGGTGTAATTACTTCCTTTTTTATACAAATTACCTTAACAGATTGCATCTTATATTGAACCAATGCTGAAAGTCTTAACAATTGATTAAATTATTCTTTTATTTTCATGGATAGCTGAAGTTTCCTAAACAATATGTGAAAGGCAGGCATGCATTTCCAGTGATTTCTCCAAAGTAAAGGTATTTGCATCCCTTCTCAAAAGAGTTTTGAAAGCTATTTGTATTTTATTTTTTTGTGCCTTACTTCTTATGTTGTTGGAGAAAACACAGCAATGGAAGTGGCTGTTGACAATTTCTCCATCACATGGTACTCTTACCAGAGCAAGCAAAGAAATGGTGGCAGAACTGAGCCATCCATTTCCTTATGCTTCAGCTTGGATGAGGTAAATCATGTAGACGTAATGTTATCTTGTGAAGGGGTCACAAACCTGATGTTCTGGCCATTTGGGCACTGTGAAGATGAAACTCTGTGATCTTAATAATACACCAAGAGTATCTCCTGCCACTGCAGTTTTCAAGGGAAACATCTCTAGGATTTCATATCATCACTCCATGAGTAAGAGCTTGAAGCGCGTTGGAGAGATCCCACTCACTTTGCTCAAATCTAGGAAAGTGGCACTTCATTTAAGCTGGTATAAGGTAAAATCTGGAGTTCTGAACTGAACTCAGGCTTTCCATAATTTTTTAGTACAAGTTGCAAGAAAGACTACAAAGTACCAAAATCCATTATTAGGATGATGCAGTGAGCAATTCAGTGTCTGTGCCATTTTTTCTGAGTGGAAAGGCAGGGGCTGCAGTCCTGAAGGATCACACCTGGTCTGTAACCAATGCAATAGTCATTGGTTACATATTTCAGTTATGGCAGAGTGAAATGCTGTGCTGCTTTCCATGCAGAAAGAGCAGACTTTCTGTGAAGGGCAGTTCTTACATGCCAGCCTCTCTGTCAGCCCTGTTTTGTTTCAAGGAGACATGAAATTCTGCTTCAACTCACATATGTCAGACATGGCCGCTGAACTGAAGCAAAAGGAGAAAACTCTAAAATAAGTTTGTTTTCTGGAAAGGAAGGAAGGAAGGAATGGAGGAAGGAAGGGAGGAAGGAAGGAAGGAAGGAAGGAAGGGGCGGAGGGAGGGAGGGAGGAAGATAGATGTAACTTTCTATTTTGTGCACAATCCATACATTTCATGTAGAAAGATTCCTTAATTCAAAAGAGCAGGTTTACCTTGGGGGATCAGCAGAGCAAAATCTAATGAGCTTGTTCAGTGACACAGGCTGTAATGAAAACCTCTGGGCACTGCTCTTCTGTGACAGGCGAGCGATGTTGGTATTGATGAACAACCTGATCTCCTTCTGTTTTCTGCTAGGGAGGAGGTTTGAAGTAATGTCTTGTTAATTTGTTTGTGAATTGCTGTGTCCTGAGGAGAAAACAGGCTAAGTTCAGCATCTCCAAGTCTTCTTTCACACATGGTTCCATTAGCACTTGAACATCTTAATTTCAAACTCTAAGTGCAGCATAAGTGTTGTCCCTGGAGCTCAGTGCCCACTTCCCTCTTTTCAGAGTCAGCACAAGCTGAGATGGGGAACGTTCCTAGCTTTCAATGCTCCATCTGTAGTAGTGCTTTGCTGTCTGGGAGCATATTTAGTGTGTATCTGTATACATTTTGCCTTTATGTTGTTAGATGGCAGTAACTGGCTGTGTGGTGGTTGATGGTTAACTTTTCTTTTTGTTGATGCATATTTGCACTACAATTAAGGAATTCACTGTAAAGAATCCATGCAAACAGGAGCTATCAAAATTTGATTTGTCTCTCTCAAGTAATTTGATAGCAAAATAGAGCAGGTTGGCTGCAAGCAGCTCTTAAGAGCACCACTGGAACTTAAGAAATCCATTTATCTCTGCATTGGCTATGCCAGCTGTTTGTGGTCAGAGGCACCTCCCTCACTGAATTCACTTTGTTTTTAGCAATTTGGCCCTGCACTCAGATTCTGGCACCAGTGAATAGCATCTGCACCATGTAGAAATGTTTTGGCAATTATGAGCCAATTAAATTTAGCTTCTTCCCTTGTTCGATCCTTCTTATGATGTCCAGCAAGAAGACTCATGACTGAAATATTTAGCATCTATTAAAAAAACAAAAGTGTCTCCATTTTGCTGAGTCTGGGGTCTATTTATCTCTGTACTGAAGGGTCCTTGGAGAATGAAATTTCAAGGGACATTGCACCATTAAAACTTCACAGAAAAATATATATCAAAAGTAATTCTAAATCATGTATGGTTTTATTGTCATTTGGCCACTGGTGTCAAACCCCCCTGTGCACTCAAGTATTTGAACACTGTCATCTAAGGTTAACCAAACTGATGAAGTAGGATTAACAAGGAAATAACAAGGATGGTGGCTTTATCCCCAGTCATCTTTACCCTTTCTTTAATTTGTTTGTCTTGGCAAGGCTTCTCCAATGAGATATGAAGCTATTGCTTACCCTTTTTTAAACTATCAGGTCAGATCTGCAGATAAAAACCATCAGTTGGACAGATGGAAACCATAAAACAACAAATATCTAGAAACACTCCTTTGTGTAATGTACTCCTTTCCTTTTACTTGCTCATTAAGGATTGTGATCCATTTATTGATGAGGTTTATGGCCACCATTACAGGATATTTATGGGCCTCACAAACTTTTAATGAAGTCATTTTTGCAATGCTTGTCTCTGTCTGAGAAATACAACTATTTCTAACAGGTAGATACTGTCACACAGTGCCAAACTGACTTGCCCAGGTTCTCCTAAGAAAGGTGTGACACAGACTGGGTTGATCTCAGCACAGTACCCAAGCTACTGCATTCCTCCTTTCTCTTTTTGCTCTTTGTAAAGTTCCTACACCAAGGTGGATGTACCTTTTGATTAGGGATCTTTATGCACTTTTACAGTAGTTGTAGTAGAAGTAAGGTTAGAAACGTTCAGTGGTGGTTTAGCAAATGGTTGATGAATGCAGCCATTAGGAAAAACATTAATGCAGTTTTCAGAATCTCAGAGAGGAACAACCAGAAAGTATTCACCTGTCTGTCCGGTTTTACCTTTACAATTTGTTTAAATTATGGCTGTTAAGGGAATCCGTGAACAGAGGCAAAGGTGTGGAACACCTAAATCACTGGTCGCAGCTGATGGATAAAGAGTGAGGTCTTCAAGAAATGAGGCTTAGTAGATACACAGAACCTAGAGGGCTGGAGTTTCATCCACTGTGTACTGCCCATGCCCTGGTGTCTTTACTTGAAGACATAGGCACCATAGCAGGGTAAATGGCAAAAAAGCTGTTCCACTAAAGCTAATCTACTTTTATAGTGGATTTCTGGCTAATAATTCACCTGTTACTCCTGCAGAACTAAATTCTGATATCATGTAATTCAGTGACATTTTTGCCATTTGTTTTGTACTGGAATCAGATTTTTTTTCTATAGAGAATTCAGCAAAGTATTATCTAAATAAGAATATAGCACAGTGTATTAAATAAAGAAGAAAGAGTCAATGTTGACAGGTGGGAAGCAGCAAATAGTTCTTAAGCAGAGAGTTTTAAAATGAGTGAGGTATCAAATAGGGAGCAATTCATCTTGGGATGTGTTATTTCAATATATCAAATAATGAATGATAAGGAGGGAGATGTAAACACCAAGTTAATTAAATCCTTGGATGATATTGGGCCAGGGAGGGTAGTGTATGTCAGAGCAGATGGAATGAAATTTCTGAATCATCTGGCAAATTTTAGGAGATGGATTGGAAGAAAAAGAAGATAAGTTGGAATAGGCAGAAATGTCAGACAGTCCATCAAAAGAGCAATTGTTGAATAAGAAAGACTGACATGGGATAGGGAAAGTGTTAGGATCATACTTTATAACAGCCTTTTGTCTATGTGTATTAGAGTATGAAACCTGTTAGAATCGTAGAATCATTGAGGTTGGAACAAACCTCCAAGATTACCGAGTCCAACCTGTGGTGAACATCACTAAGTCAACTAAACCATTGCACTAAGTGCCTTGTAATTTTTTTAACACTTCCAGGGATGGTGACTCCACCACTTCCCTGGGTAGCCCATTCCAATGCTTAACCACCCTTTCAGTGAAAAAATTCTTCCTCATGTCCAACCTCAACCTCCCCTGGCACATCTTTTGAGTCTGTGTCCTTTTGTTCTGTCACTGGTTGCCTGGGATAAGAGTCTGGCTACAGCCTCCTTTCAGGCTGTTGTAGAGAGTGATAAGGTCCCCCCTGAGCCTCCTTTTCTCCAGGCTAAACATCCCCAGCTCCCTCAGCCACTCCTCACAGGACTTGTGCTCCAGACCCTTCATCAGCTTCACTGCCCTTGTCTGTCTGGACTCACTCCAGCAGCTCAATGTCTTTCTTGAACTGAGGGACCCAAACCTGAACACAGGATTCGAGGTGCAGCCTCAAGTAAACTTAAGCATTAAGCTAATTAAACTTAAACTAAGCAACCCTTATCTCATGGAGGGGAGTTCTGAGAATGTGTTGCTTTCTGGTTTTACCAAAACAAGGAGCATTAACTGAGGATGTAAATGACATTCTGGAAATCACAGTGGATGAGATTAAAAGTGTGGACTTCTCCTCTGACTGATCAAAACTGTCCTTTTAGGTTAGACCTGAGGCACAGTCATGGGATCTGCATTTCACGATGATGATGAACATGATGGGGATCAGCTTTACTGGGTGTGGACATGCAGGACACTGATTTTGTGCAAGAAGTCTCACGTGTCATGATTTGTTCTGTAGAATGACAAGACCAGTTACACACAGTGGTGTTTCCCTGTATATATGTGGAGCAACTTCAGGGGTCCTGGTCAATAGGAACTGGTATTGAACCTAAAGGAGAGGCTCCTTTGGCTTCGGCCCTGACTCTGTGCCAGATGTATTCATTCTGTTGTGATGCCCAGCCTCTCTTTTTATAGTCACCTTGCCCTGCAGCAGGGTCTCACACCCAGTGGGTTGTAGACCTCAGGATCTTTGTGAAAAGTGAGGGTGGGAAGGGTTAGGAAAAGAATTATGTATTGCAGTAATTAAACACTAGTCCCCTATCTTTCTGTCTCTCACCAAGTCATCTGTTTTGTTTGGGATCACCTGTTCTCTGTAAGCTTCTTATATATAACTCATAGAGAAATGCTAAAAAGTTAGGCTCTGTTAATATGGGCACATAGAAAGGTAAGAGCTTGAAGGAATTTAAAAATTCAAGGGATAAAAATTTCCTTATTTTGAATAACCCAAGGTGGCTGTACAGAGGCATCTTTGTATGGCTAGAAAGGTAATAGCAATGACACTGCCACCTATGAATAATAATGCCATTATACAGGGCCTTGGCAGGACTGAAACTGGAACACTGCTGACAATAATAGGCCATTCACTCTGAAAAACAGAACTGGAAATAAGAAGTTGGAGCATATTCAGAGAAAAACAAAGAAGAGGTCAAGATAGTCAGGACTGCATTGAGCTCATCTATGATGTAATGCAGTATATTTTCTGGTAGATGGTAAGCTTCTGCCAGTGAATCTGTATGCAGACTCATCTATAGACTTCTGTTGACTTCAGAAATTCCTTCTCCAAGTTGGGTGATCTCATCCTTAATCTGCCATTTTACTGTGTATGGTTCACTCTACTGTTCGGCAGGCATTCTTTCTGTACATTTTGGCCTTGCCAGTTTTCTGTGTCCCCTTCCAGATAAGAGATTCTCTGCTTAAGGAAATGAGCTTGTCTGACTATCACTGAACATCTGGAAGCCATCTGAAGTTGCATTATCACTATCTTGCAGACCTTTCTCTTCGACTGTCAGAGGAATATTTAGAGAATTTCTTTCTAGGCTTTCTGGCAGCCAAATTCAAGCAAAGATACTTTACAGACCCCAAGACAGTAATTACTTGCTACATTAAGCTGCCTTGAAGGAAACTTGCTCCTGTAGGTACAATCACTGGCCTGTATAGGATGTGAAGCTCATGGAGAACATCTTTCCCTGAAGATGTTCTCCATGTTCTAGAAATGTAGCTGAGAGAGACTTTTTTTTAAAAAGAGAGTTTTTCTTGATAGAAGATGGGCATGTGACTGGACGAAGTCACTTTGTTTACCCATTATAAGTCCTAAGACAGAAAAGAGTCAGTGGTGAGACATGGCAAATTTTTCAAGGGGGTTTATTACATTTTAGGTAGCATATTTGTGTTTAGGTTTAACAGGTATTGAGGTAAACCTCAATAAAACTCCCATTTTATTGCAGGAGTAACTACTTTGTTCCAACTGCAGAATTTGTTGTGAGATTTGTCTTTCTTTTTTCTTCATATTCTCTTAATTTTGAATTCTTCACCTCTACTTAATCCAGTCCAAAGAGCCTGAGCGGGCTGACTTTGGAGAGAACTGTGATATGCCTGTCCTTGTCTTCAGATTGATCTGCTGCCAGCTGTATCTGCCAGCACTTCAGTCAGCTGTTTCTCTCATCCCCTTTTGTTTCTGCAGATACCTACCTAGGATTGTAAATCCTGTACTTTGTCACCCTTGGAATTTGTCAGCAGAAGCCAACTTTTCTTTCCCCAGCTCTAAGGTGTACTGGAGCTTGACTGGGAAAGCCTACTGGCAGTGTGGATGTTTAACTAGAGTGGTCTTCTTTTTCCCCCAGCCTGCTCTATCCGAAGAGGTATTTTACCCTTTGGTATCATATATCTCCTGAGTATATTTGTAACTGCAAAGGAGCTGCCAGGGGTGGGAAACTCATGTATGTACTTGTCAGGCTTTCCTGAGTCGTAAACTCCCACGTAGTTCTCCCATTCTTACTTCAATTGAAAATACCCAAACCCTGACTGAGGGAATTGCGTTAGACTTCCAGTGCTGGTTAATATGTAATTATTAGAGATGTGGACAACTTGAAACGGCTTTGGAACTCTGAAATGTGGTTGCATCAGTATGGAAAGGGGTTGGAGGTCTTTGGTGGTCTTGATCCCCCCTCCCACAGTCCATTCTCGCCTCCTGACCTCACTCTTGCACTTGTGCTGTACTGTGTCATGCTCTTCTCCAGGAGCCAGAACAAGGATGTTTATCCCAGGAAACTGCTGCCCTACATCTGTATGGCCCCTTCTCCAGCCACATCCTGTTCTTTCTCACAGTGTCTTACTGCAAACAATGCTTGGCTGTTGCTACCAACAATCCTTGTTTGGCTCCACAGCTGTCCATACAGCTGTTGCTGTTTGAGACATGAACATTAGCCACCTTGCCTTCCAGGCTTCTACAGAAACTGAGGCTGCAGGTATTTCCACTGGTGTGGAGACATGGGATATCCTGTCAGCGGGTATCATTTACCAAGCGAGGAAGAGGGCTAATATTGGCAGTACTTCTGTGCCATCTGTTAGATGGCATCACCTCTCTGAGGTGACCACCAAAGGCAGCGATATAGGCAACAGAAAGCTTCCTGTAAATGCTGAAAGAGACCAAAGATCAAATATGGAAGTGGATTACTCTAAAGCAGAAATACAGTTTGCAATGAGATAAGCAGATAACTACTGTGTCAGTGAATGGGTTGTGGAGAAACATGGCCAGCATATTCAACCTCATTGGGGTTGCTGGTCTGCAGCATTTTATCACTTAATGATGTAACAAATAAATTTTCAAAGGCAAGTTACAATAGGTGGTGCCATCATTGCAAATGCTCTTCTTTTTATTTTTCTTGATTACCTCAGGCAAAATTGGTAGGACACAAGTTTATAGAGAGGCAAGGCACTTCACAAAATAGAAACTGCAATTGCTAAGGAAAAAGGTGTACAACTGGATTTCTTGTTATAATAAAATGAAATTGTGTGTTCTTTAATCAAAGGAATACATTTTGAGAACATTTTGTAAAAATGACCTTAAAAAGGTTGTCATGGAGAAGAATTAATGCAGCATTAATTAAGAATATTGACCCAAAAATTTGGAACAGAACGAACATGTACTTTCAGAGAACAAGGTTGCCTCAGTTTATAATTATATTTGGTTGTAGTTCTCATAGTGGTTTTACAGATCTTTTTAATGGAGTAAGTGAATGGTCTGAATTGTTGCTTCTCTCCTGTAATAGTCAGCAATGAGTAGTCAGAAATATGAGTTCTCCATAAGTACTTCAGGCAATATTTAGATAATTTTATTCAGTTCTGAGGAAAACTAACACGGTCTGAGAGATTGCTTTCAGATTGCTGTGGGAGTCATGAGCAAGGAAGAGCCGTGTTTACAAGGCTGTCCTTCAGAGTTGCAAGTCTGTTCTGTGTTGGCATCAGTGGTACTTTGATCTCCATGTTTTCTTGAACTTCAGGAGGTTCTTTTCCTCCTTCCTTCTCCTGCTCACTCCTCTGTTACAAGTCCAGCTCCCGAAAGGTAGTTGTACAATTTCTGCTGCTGTAGTGTTCCAGCCTGCTGCAGTGGAATCTTCTTGAAGCTGCCCTGTGTGTCATAGAAAACCACGTATCTCAGTTTGTGATTTACAGGAGGAGCGTTATCCATGAGAATATGGGTGCCTGCTCAGCTGTTCCGCTGTCTTACCTTTATCATCATGCCTTCAACATATTTCCTCTTGCTAAGGATGTTGCAGAGCTGGAAATTCTTCTCTAGTTATCTCTGGGCCCTTGAGAGTATAATAAGCTGAAAAAAAGTGATTTTGTTTTGTTTTGCCCAGTCAGAGAGAAATAAATGGAACTGAGATGTACTAAAACCAATGGTTCTTACAGGATTTTAAAAATAATAATGATTTGGCATGTTTTTATGAGAAGAAAATTTGGTGCTAATTGATTCTATAGTTTTTTGAGCCATCCATGTTGTTATAATCAGATGTTTCACTAGCTGTTCAAGGAATCAACTTCTGTGGAAAAGAGAAGGAAACTTCTGCAAGCTCTAGTATGTACTGTAAGAATATGTTTGAAGTTGAAAGGAAAAAATGTGAATAATCAATCAGAAATTTAACTCAAGCAGTTTAAAAAAATCAGGAGAGGGTGGCTAATGAAACCTGAATTAGAATCATCACCCTTTGCAATCTTGCACAAAACAGTATATAAATTTAATTGGACCCACTGGGTTTTGCAAGCTTATTTGTCTAAGGGGCTGCTGGCTTCTTTAATGGAAACATCATCCTTCACAGTGTCAGGAGAGCACATGGGAATCTTTGATCAGACATGCCACATGTCACATTTTGTGACACTTTTAAACCTTGAAAAGCTGTTGTAGTTTTGGAAATCCATAAAAACCAAGGATGGCATGCTTTGTTCTCTAGTGGTTCTTTTCTAAAAGGCTATTGGTACTGAAATGCGGTCAATAATTACGCCCCTTGTGGAAAAATAGTGTTGGGGTGTACACATCTAAATTAAGGCTGAAATAATGACATGAAGTATTGTACGTTGACTTCAAAAAGGAAGTGGCTGTCTTGATTTTTGCTGCAGAAAATATTTTAAAATCTTTGATAGTAGTAAATGCAGCTTCTTTGAAAAATAAAAATCCTGTAACTTGTTTTAGCTAGACCTTTACTGAAAAATGTGTATTGAGCCTTGGACTCCAAAATGCTCTAGAACAGTGCAGAAGTCAGTTTTGCTTTCTGCAGGCCTACCATATGAAAGATTATCTCTGATACAAGTTTCAAATTTGGATGGTTTCCAGCAGTCCTTCTCTGATCTCTGTTATGCTGGTGCCCTGAAGAAAGAGTTGTGCATCAGGAAGCCATTCTGATAGACAGAGCCACACAGCAGAGAGACAAACCAACTTAAACTGGAGAAACAGCAGACAGCAGATGGATACAATCAGACAGCAAAATTCAGGGAAACAGTACTGATCCAGAGTATGACTGAGCTACAGTGAGCACATCAGGAGCCTGGTTTTTTAGATATCAGAGAAAAGAGGAGTCTTAAGAAGGAATTTGAAGGGAGATAATGAAATAGCTCTGCAGATGTTTACAGAGATTCCCTCCCAGGCATGAAGGGAAATGTGGGAGGAACATGGAGGCACTTGTTTGAATATTTGTCATGTGGGGGTGGAAGCTGATAGTGTTGGTTATCAGAGAGAAGTGATTGCATCTCTCTGGTGCAGCAGAGTTAGAGCAGCAGAAGATCATAAGGAAACTGCTTCAGCCATCAGGCAGTCGGCTCCTTGGAGTTCTCAGGCTGAATCCATCAGTTCTGAGCTGTGCTTTTGGTAGGACAAGTGAAAGAGAAGACTAAGCATGGGAGAAGGGTTGTTTAGTTGATTTATTATGATTTTGGAGAATGTCAGTTATGTTTTTATAAGGAATCAGGGGAGGGATTCAGCTCCATTAGCTGTATTGATTGTGTGTCATGACTGTATTGAGAACTTAGTGCGCTCATGCAAAGATACCTACATGTGGATCTTTGCAAGAGCTGAATACCAACGATATAAAATCTCATGCTACTGGTTTAAATCCTTACTCAGTTGACACTGGTAAGAGCTTTGCCACAAAGACTAAGATTTCACTTTTTGTGCTCTATGCAGTACTTTGTATCCAAGCGTTTTGCTCAGCTTGCGGATGATGATACTGCTTTAATTAAAATTTCATACAAGCTCTTGAATTAACTCCCCAATCCATCTGTTATTCCACTAATATCCCAGATAATGTCTTACAGTAGCTCCCAGAGAGCCTGGAAAGAAGAAAGTGGTATCATTATTTACCGTTGGGTAGTGAAGTACAATGCAAGCATTAAACTTTTCTAAGGGCTCCTACGCCCTGAAGTAAAGCATGGCACTGAGAGCCAAGTCCAAGAGGTGTGGGCAGGTATCTCCACACATCACTGTGCAGTGCCTTATGGAAGATAATTAACTGGATCTCAAAAGCAGTACAGCTGCCTGTGTCCCTGAGACAGTGTCGCTTGGTTTAGGGACAGCCCCGTGTTAGTGCAGTGGCATTGCCCAGCACTGGAACAAGCTGGTTTAGTGCTTGTTGGGCTATTTTGGTACCACTGCACTGTAGAATGGGAGTGTGCTTTAAATAGAAAATATCTATAAGATGCTTTTTAATAATGTCCTCTGCTATTTTTTGTGATGTATTCTATTTTGAAGAGCTTTTTTTTTCTCTTTCTGAGCTAAGAAATTGTGCCAGAATTATAAGCAAGAGCACTCCTAAGACTGGAAGTGAATACAGTGAAAAGAACAACTTGTTATTTGAATAAGTTTGCCTGAAGGGACAATTTCTAAACTTTTAGTAAAATTCCATTCCCTTCCTTCATGTTAATTAAATGAAAGCTGGGGCCATAGGAGAGCATAGCATGGTAGTGTGATATATCTGGGCTGCAGCTCAAGAAACAAAGTCATTTTATCCCCCCTTGGCTTTTTATTGAGTGCTGTGATATTTCATTTTCAATAATGAGCTGCTTTTATGCAAAAGTTTTCAGTCGTACCAAATGAAAGGAGGAACATGTTGACAGGAAACAAAACTTGCATAATCTCTGCAGAAGTCTATGACTGAATCACTGCTCTGTTCAGCCCTGTGCCATTTGATATGGCATCAGGAGGTTTCTTGCTTCCACTGACTTGAATAAGGAAAGGATAAATGACCTCTGCCATTAAGGCATCAGGGCCACATTTGTCTCAGTTATAAATTATCCCCATAGTAAAAGGGGATTAAATAGTGCATGTTTATGACCTCCAACAAAATCTTCTGGGGAGATCATGTTATCCTTGGAATCAGTCTTTCCAGGCAGTCTGGTGCAGTGGGTTAACGCAGTAGCAATATTTTTTCGGGTTTCCCCCCATTTCTCTTTTTCACACTTGGAAGCAGTGACTTCTGGCTGCTTTGTGCTGGACCACATGCAGACACAGCAGGAGGCTCTTGGCTTCTCTGACTGCATCTGCTGTCCAAGCAACTGCTCCTCACTCCCTCAGAGGAAGACACAGTGGGCAAATAGAAATATTTTGCAGGCCAGATGGGGCTAATGGACCACAAACTGGAGCATTCTGACCAAAATGCATATTTAATTGCAGGTTGTTTCTTGAATTTCTGGCATGCTCTGTGCTTGACTGGTTTCTGGTGACCAGATCTAGTTTTGCATTTTTCCTGTCCTGATCATGTCAGTGTTATTCAGAGGCGCTCAGACTTTCCAGGAATTGCTTAATCCCTTCTGAGATCAAATATACATACTTCAGGTATTCCTCAAATAGTGCAGTTGTGTTAAGTGGCTCCCCTACAGTATATAACTGTTGTCACATCCACCATGGTAATTTCTGGAAAAATGTGCTTTGATTGTTTTTGTTTCATTTGCTTGTGTTTTTCACTCAAAATCTTACCTTTAAGCTTGTCTATCCAAAGGAAAGTTAGTGCTGCTTGTCCAAAATGTGAGGAATTTCCCTCAGGCCTGTGTTTTTGCCCTTCATACCTTTAGGAAAAATTCTCTAGATTTCACCAGCTAGGTGGGGGCTCATTAGGGTAACATGTATAAGAGGTATGCCAGGAATGACAGGGTTGCTGGTCTTTGTTATCCAATTGTTTTGGTGTTGGGGTTTTGGGGAGTCCCCCTTCTATTTTGTTCTTTTTTTCTCTCTTAGAGAATTTTCCCCATACTGTTGCCAGGACAATAAATTGCCGGTGCTTAAGCCAAAACAAAAGGGCCTTGCCACAGAGNCTCCTGCACAGACACCTGTCTTTCAAACCAAGACATTTGGGTTTTTTTCTTTTTTTATATACTCTGATATCCTAAAGTTAGATCTTGGTTGCATCTGTTACATACACATTTGAGACCCATAACATTTGTGGACTTCTTTCAGAATATCCCTTGGACCAGATTTATTTCAGTGTTACAACCTGCTTCTCAAAATTTTCCCTGTTGCTTATTTAAACAAGAGGTGCTCCTTTACCTACTCAGTCAAATGACAGTGCAACTCTTAGATCTCTTGAAGCAGCTGCTGCTGCACTCTGCACCAGCAGTGGTATAATTTCATTAGTGGAAAATAAACCCTTGTTAAGTAAATGTGTTATAAAGTGTTGTGTAAGAGGAAACATTTAATGAGCAGATGCCTAAAGTTCTGTTTATATTGTATGCACGTGGCCAGTTAAGTTTTTCTTGGCCCCATTGTTTAAAAGAATGTCTGTCCTAAGCAAGGAGTAAATTTGTTGTTCTAATATTCTCATCATGCTGGAACTAACATACCTGACATTGCAAAGTTTTGAGATTCTCTAAGAGCACATTTTTAGAGTACTGTAGAGACTACATATACAGAAATACGAGTAAGCACATTCGGATTGAAGATGGCTTAGTTATAAAATTTGGTTGCTTAAAAACATTTCCAATGCCTTCTGATGGTGTGTGTGTCTGGGCCAGTGTCTTCTCCCTTTCTCTCCAGGTAGGACACCAAGAAAGGTGTTTATAAAACAGGACGTAGTTAAGGATCAGCCTTCAGATCCATCAGAAAGTTGGTAGTTATCTGTGTTCAATTAAGACACCATAGAAGAAGGAGCCTAACATATGAGGCATCAAGATGTCAACAATAGCAGAGGTCTGAAAAAAATTTCCTAAAAAGGACCATCATGGCCAAAGACATCCAGACAAGATGTTGTCTTGACTGGTAAGATGATGCCAAGGGTCAGACCACAAAACTGAAAGAAATGAGATCCAGACTGAGAGCTTAAGTTATGGCTAAAATCCAGCCCTCCAAAGAAATTAATCAGATGAGGCTTGGAAGACTTTGTGAAAAGAGATGTCTTCTCTGCCTTTAATTCTCTGGCTGTTATAAAGGAGAAGCTTACGCCCTTTCATTAGACATGGAGTATGTGCAGCTCAGTTGTGCAATAGTACCAGTGTGTGCGTATGAAACCGATGTGTGTTGGAGCTTTTTAGTGGACTCAGGCCAAAGCTTGCTCTCAGTCAGCAGACCTGTGGGCAAATGTGTCTGCTGAGCTACTGAACACAGTGCTGATCCCACTACACTTTGCTGTGTTCACCTGTCACCTAAAACGTGCTGATCCAGCAAGTCACCCCTACACAGAACAGGCCTTGAGTCAATGTCCAGTTCAAGTTCTCTTTATAGCAGTCTCTAAAGATGAATCTGCTCCTGGGGTAAGATGTGCGGTTGTTTTTCCATAGGTAGAACAGAGTGTGTGAAATCTTACAGCCCATAAATTGTGAGCTGGCTATGGGTGACCTTGCTCAGATTGTCAGCAGTGTAGGAAAGATCTTGTAGAAGGTCAAACTTTTGAAAATACCTAAAACCGATTTTTAAATTATAGTCAATATACTATCCAATAGTATCTGAAGTATTAAAAATAGGTTGGAAATGGGACACAATCTCCTAAATAATCTGTAAAAATCAAGTGGACAAAATGGTTATAAAATTGAGTAGAATGAGTCAAAGGGGGAAAACTCAGCAATTTTTCTCCCTCTTCAGAAAATCTATATAAGATGAACCTCCAAGGCAGGCCTAGCCAAATTCTTTTCCTTCCTGTGTATGACACACCAAGTCGTTGTTGTTTCTAGTGCAGTCCTTTCTTTGCTCTTTAACACCCGACAAAATAGGAAGCCATAATCTAGTCACCCTCACTTGTTCAATTAAGAAATAGCTTGTCTAATCATCCTATGTGCCAAGAGATTTTAGATAACAGTTTTCTTACCACCACCTGTACATTCATTCCTGCCCATGTAAAGCTTTCCAGGAAAAAGATTTTCACATTCTGGTGTCTCAGGGGGTTTTCTGATGCTGCTCGAGCACCAGTGTGCCACAGCCTTCCTAGAGAGAGTGTCCTGCAAAGAACAGCTCTTCTAGGGGCGAAGGCAAACCTCCCTGGACAGCGAGGGATTCCAGCAAGTGTAGCGATTTCTCAGCTACAAGTGATTTCAGCTCTTGTGATTCAGCTCTTTGTGAAATACCCCGAAGCTAACATGGGGACAGAGAGACAGGGAGACCTGTATGGCNGCAACAGTGCAGGTCAGAAAGGCTTTGAGGGTCTTAGAAAACTTCCACTGGCATAAGTGAATGGTTCCTTCAAAAGATGTAGAGGACTGGGATGTCCCTGAAGGGCATAAATCCTCTCTTACCAGCTGTGTAACCCAAAGAGTTGTGGCAGTGATGTGCCAGTGATGCACCTGCATGGGGACAGTGTCACCAGCCTTTGTCTTCTGCCACCAGCCTAGCCTGTGATTAATGTAGTTGCAGGCCTTCAGCAAGGCTTGTTCCCCTAGTCCCAGCTCAGATGAGGCTGCGTACTATGACAGTTTTTGGGAGTCGGACAACTGTGGCAATCTTTTCTGCTGGAAATGCAGGGCCAGCTCTCCTAGTTTGACTTTTAAAAATGTCTAAGCTTGAGGTTTTAATAGGAAGGGATCAACTTGAATTCAGGTAGCATGCAGATGTTAACTCCATTTGAAAAGTTTAAATTTTAGATATGCATTTTTCTATTTTTCCCTTCTTGTTTTTTTCTCTCTCTCTTTTTAAATTTTATTTTAATGTAAAGCCTTTCACATTCTATGCAGATTAAACCTTTCACCTCTTGTTTTTCTGTCACATTGACAGCTTGGTTCCCACCAAATCTTATGCTGGTGAAATAAGCTTGCTTTTGTGATTGCTCTTGATTTTTTTATTTTTTACTTGCTAGAGTTATTGGTTAAGAGCTCCAGTCATGGGTTACGCACCCCTGTTTCAAAGGCCCAGTATAAACAGCAGCCAAAGCAGCCAACCCTTCCCTGAGAGGCTGAGAGGCTAACTGGCTTTGGGAGGGCTTTACAATGCACAACTAAAGCGTTCCTTCCTAGATGAATGTGCCAATGGTCAGCTCTAACTCCAAAGTGAAGTGAGGAATTTAGATGCTGTACATGTTCTTCTGTCCTTAATCTGGGACAGACTTGACCTGACAGTGCTAAGTGCTACTGAAAGTTACTAGCCTCATGTATCTTATAGTGCTGCAGCCCCCAAAGACCATCTTCGGCTCCCTCATTTTCTTTTCTTGAAAGCATATGGATCATCCTCTCAAGATCAGGGTACATTTTTGCTAAAAGCCTGGGGCTCAGGTGGATAAAATGACTGTTTTCCTTGTGATGGATTATCCCTGATAGTGTTTAGCAGAAATGTCACGGAACACAAGGATGGGCCAGCAGCAGGTAATTAGATGTTTGCCTCTACTAGTGTGTTATCAGAGGCTGTAGGAATTTGCACAAACACTGCAAGAAAATAGTAGTGTCCAAAGGATTTTGCAATGTCCATTTATCTGCATAAAGCCATAAATTGGCTTCCAAGGAGCTAATTGCATAACCTGGCTTTGTAGCCACTCTTCCCCTTGTGCACTGTACAATATACAGGGGAATCATTCTGGGGAAAAGTTAACACTCTTAGTCTGCTTCCCTCCTCAGTATTTAAACATCAACAAAGCACTGGTTTAGTGGATGATCTGCCTTGTGTCTTTGCCCTGGCTTGGAAGCAGATATTGGCAGGTATGAACATGTAAACTGCCTCATGATGCCAGCGCTGCAGAGCAGCCAGGCCAGTCCTGTTGTGTCAAGGACACACAGGTCTAGGAGAGATCCACAGCCTGTCCTTGAAATCTTGTTTCCTGCTCTGTTGTTTTCCTGTTGTATGTACATAATTGATTTATGCTCCTGCCCTTCCCTCCACTTAGCTCTTGAACCCTATGCCCTATTTTAAGAAATAATAGTGTGCTTTAAGGAAAGCTAGAGGCGTTTATGCACAAGGGTCTGTAAATAATGGCTGTTATGGGCAGTGTAACACAGAAATATGCAAGAAATGTTATATAAGCATGGTTGTAAAGGGGGATTGCACCTCTACTGTGCAATTATATCCTGCTGGAGGTAGATGCAGGCATATGTGTCTGGGGTGCTATTTTAAATCTATGCTGGACTTGTTTGATGAAGTTTGCTTTGTCCAGCTGCAGTGTTTCATCACCGAGAGTGGTGTTTTGTAACTGAACTGGGGCATTTCAATGCAAAATGCCTTGCATTTTTCTCTTCTGTTATCCCTTTTTATGGTGAAAGGCACTTAATTTCGTTGCTACTGCTTGTAGTTCTCTTGTCACATCTGACCAGATTGTGACCCTTCCTAAGGGCTTGTCTTAGTCTATGTAGTCAGAAAGGGATGGAGAAAAACCTGTTTGGCAGGTCAGCAGTTTACAAACAAAAAATTTGAAATCAGAACTTGAAAGACACTGTACTCCCCAGTCTGAAAGCACTTTCTTTACTCTCTCTGGGGAATTTACATGAAAGGTGAGTTCTCAGTTCTGCATGCTGCTGAGGTGCTGCTGCTGTGTCCATCCTCGCCTCTCAGGGCAGGGCTATGGGGAGGCAAGACACTGGTTGGAGCCATCACTTAGATAGATCTATTATCCCTATACCCTTGCTGGATATGCCAGCAGCTCTAGAGTTTGGAATAATGCACAGTGGGTATGGTGAGATGTATCATGCAACTTTTCCACCAGGCTTGGCTCCTAGGATTGGCATTTGAAGTGCACAGGCTATGGCCTTCCTTATCTGAAAATTATATTAGGAGGAAAAGGAGGAAACTGTGCACTGACCATTTCAGTGATCGGAAAAACAAAAAACAGTGTTGGCTAACTAAGGAAATGCTTCCTGAATACTTGTGCTTTATTTTAACTCATTATTATTTTTTATTTCTATTTTCTTTCCCAATTCGTTCAAATCCTTCCTTTGTGCTTATTTGTGTTTAATTGAATTAGAAATCTAACACGAGAGTCCTATTTTTCTAAATGCAGTGTCATAGTCTGCCCATGGCTGCACTTTATCCACCAGCATTTTCTGAGGTCTGTAGCATATCACACAGTTCCCTAACACAAAGGAGCTCTGATTTGATTTGGTCTTTGTGATTTCACTGCAGTATTAATTATAACCAACCAGAGCCTTTCAAATATAAAGGCAGAATTAAGTCCTGACATTATTGCATTTGTCAATATTTTCCACTTGCAGGCTGCTTTGTAAACCTAATAAAGCATTGACATAATACACTTGAACTTAGAATGTGTCTTTTACATTGAAACAAAAGTTTGATGATGATACGTGAATCCATTTTTGCTCCCCAAATCATCTGTGTAGCTGAGAACTTCCTAGTGTGGAAGCAGTATCTGTGATGGCCGTTAGCTCTGTGCTAGAGATTTAATATTTAATATTCTCAGGATCATCCGAATAGGCTGTGTTGGTCAATTCAGTGTCTGATGTATCATAGCTTGAAGAGCAACTTAGCAGTTAGCTTCTAATGGAAATTCATGTTTCCATTAATGAATATAAAGCATCCTAATTAATGTTTCCCTTTTAAATTATAATTTTGAACTACCCACACGTTTTATTTTCAAGTGACGGCTGGAAATGCTACAAGCTCAGAAGACTCTACTTCATTTGGGTGTGCAGGGACATTGAGTCTTTCCACTGGTTTGCAGATCTGCTCTGTATGTTGCATAACAAGGTAATGGGTGTTGCTTGGAGGGATCCTGACAACTTAAATGTGAGGTATGCCCACACCACACACCTGGCATTCTATAGAGCATGGCAGCCTTGCTCAAAACAAATCAGTTCCAGCAGTAGGTTGGGCTGCCTGATCCAGGCTTCATTTGTTCTTGAAGCTGCACAAGCCAGTTTGAGTATCCATCAGCAATGTTTCATTGCAGTGTTGCCATGTTCCAGTAGCCCGGACACTTACCTGTGTCCAGACTACTTTATGAGATGGAAGGAGCAGCACATGCAGTCTGGGAAGTCTTGAGTGGCCCTCAGTCATTTGGCTAGTAGACAGATTGAGAAGGGAGTGGGATTTACAATATTTTAATAGCCGTGTAGTTTCCTAAAATAATATTTTTTACACAGCATGATGTGCAACATTCACAAAGGGTTGCTATGCAAGTACAGCCTCTTCATTAAAAAGCTTACTTCACTGTCCCTCAGCATGGTAGGCACAAGTGACTTCACACTTACATTAAGAAAAAGAATATTATTTCACTAGCTGTTTTTATCATCCTCCCAGCTTTGGCAGGAGAATCGGCCAGACTATATAAATATCCAGCTGTACCTCAGTCAAACAGATGGAATACAGGTATGTGGCCAAATGTTGTTTGTAAACTAAACTAGACCTTGGAGTAATAGGCAATGCAACCTGTCAGTCAAAGGCAGAAGGGGATTACTGCAGATGGTAAAAACAGGAGATGAGGCCATAAACTTGGGTGATTGATTCATTAATAGAGCAAGAGAGCCAGTTCATCCCCACAGCATTAAGAGAGTCTAGTGCAGTACCCTTAACTTGATTAGGTGTGGGCAGAAATCCATATCTTCCTTTTCTAGGAACGAGGTCCTTCCAGGCCAGGCCACAGACCAGACAGTTGGCCGTGTTTGATGGGAAATCTCTGCATCGTTTCTGGGCTGAGAACCAAACCAGAATAGTTCTAGGAACTTGCAAGCTCAAATTTTCTTTTCCCATATATATTTTGAAAGAATCTAGTTATTTTTAAAAGTTTTTTATTTCATTGCCTCATAAGTAGATGAAAGGTAAAAATTTCTTGATGTGTAAGACTGGACATGATACTGAACTGTCAATTGTCATGTATTGCCAACGACAAGGCTGGGCTAATTTCCCAACTCTTGGCATCTTCTGTAACTATTTATGCTTGCAATCTTCATTTTACATTATTTAGCTCATAAGCCCAGGTACAAGTCTTTTCTGTGCTGTGTCAGGAAGCTTTCCATACAGGGCACCCAAAGACAAGCCAAACAATAACTGCAAAATGTGAAATGCAGTGAGAAACCATGTCCAAAGGGTTTGGATCTGCCTGGTATCAGGTGGAGATAGCATAGCATTCACAGCTCTGGTAGGAATACAATCCCATAGTTTAAATGATGTGATAGCTGCAGTAGTTATGACTATGACAAATGTAATGCCTGGACAACATATGTTGATTGAAATGGAGTGCTTGAAAATGCCTGATTGATGAAGCTGGTGTGTAACTGTTAGGTTAAAATTAAAACCGGAAGCAGGACTGCAAGGCAATGAGATAGTGAAAGTGAAATAATAGCCAATTCAAAGGGAGTTTTCTGATACTATATTGTATACTAATACTGCATAGTGATATTAATCAAGCAGCTGCTGAATTTATTTAAGTCAGCTTTTTGGTTGAAGTCTTTCTTTAAAGTCACTTTGTTTTGTGGCTGTTGAACGAAACAGCCATGAAGCATAAGGCTGCTCATAATTGCTCAAGGAGGAGTTAAGTCTCCATGGCCATGCAGGTGGTGTGTTCACTGATGTTAGTCCAAAGTGCTGGCTGCTACCAAAACCAGGGCAGTTGCACTTCATGCTCCCTTTGTGCAGCAGCCCTTGTGCCTGTGTGGTAAGAGCCCACCCTGCAGCAAATGCCTCTTGTCTATAAAAGCCCAGAGAAGGATGAGTTGGCCAGGACTGTGTTTGCATTGGTATGAGCAATGTTCCAGGTTGTTCAGCAATGGAGGGAATGCGGGAGCCTAGACAACGTGTAACTCTGCCTCTTGCTGCTGCATTAGGGCAGCAAACCCAGGGTTGTGCCCTGCAATGGGAGGGCATTTCACCTTATCTAAATACTGGCAAGTTAGCGCTCTGGAATGGATTGGGTTCCATCTGGGGAGCAGTTTTGGCTGCTTTCTGCTGTTACAGCAGCTTAAAACAGCTGGCAAACTACTGTCAGGGAGAAAAGTAAGATTTCCCTTGTTACTTTTTCAGACCTAGTCGTCTTAATAGTTCCTTGTACAAAGTTTTAAAAAATAAAAAAACTTCAGACAGAAATATGATTTTTGCATCTGCAGCATTTCTTCCAGCTTAGCATTAAAAGCCAGTGTGGGAATGAGTAATGGGAGCATGGTTATTGTTTTATGGCTTAAATAAATTGGTTTGAAAGTAATGTGGAAATTAATGAGCAGCTGCATGAGGAACAATGTATAACAAACACCAAGGAGAGCCATTGAAAAGGTACTGAGCAGAGGTATTGGTGCATAAAATGGCTGCAGTTCTCATCACAATTGTGTGGTGCTTGTGCTCAGGTTTTACACCTCAGCACTCTGGCAGGTCAGCCAATAGCAGAAATGGGAGCCCTGGGTGATATGAGACAATTTGCAAATCGGGCAGAATGGAGTTTCTTTGTTTCTTGCAGAAAATTATTGGTGAAAAATATCAAGCTTTAAACTCCAGGCTTTTGATTGGACGACCCCGGTGGAAGCTCCTGTTTGATGACATAGCAAAGTGCAATAGGAGGTAAGTGCTTGTCCACTTGAAGGATGGCGCCGTTAAATGGCTGGGGATATCTGTTTCTAGCTGTGTTTGTATGAAAATATTTCTGGAGTTTATCTTGGTGAGAGATAGCCTGTAATAACTGAAACACTTTTTTTTTTTACACTCAGAGCAATTCAGCTTTTCATGAAGCTGAGATGTTCAGTGGCCCAGAAAATAAAAGTAGCAGATTTCCATCTCACTGCACAGAAATTGCCTATGTTCTTGTCCGTGGCAATGTCTTGCTTTCAACATATGCTGGTTTTTTATATAAAGTTACATTTCTTAAAACTGTTGATTCATGATTTGTAATGCTAGTTTATGAACAGAATTCACAAAGAAGAATTTGAATTACCTGTATTGTTTTTATTCAGAAGATGTATTGTCTTTGGATATTTCTAGCTATTTTTTATTCTCTGTTAAGACCTGGCAATGCCTTTTTACTCTGCTAGGAAAGCATATTATGGTCTGAAATAAGACAAGTGTAAACTAGAGAAGACATACAATTAGACTGTGGAATGTCTTTTTCCAGATCCAGCTTTGTTGGTTGAGTATTTTACCCCCCACTGGCAGTTTATTGCCTCAAAAGCTGATCTGGAAGAAGGAACTGTGTGAATCTTCCCTAATCCACTTCTGGCAAAGTCGGTGGTGTGGGAGCAAACCCCACTGAGTACCTGTTGATCTGGGTGCATCAGGTTGAGAGGTGCTCAGCAGAACTTTCCCTCAAGAACTTTTTGTCCTCTCTTGCACTTGCAAAGTGAAATCTGCCCGTGGCTCGTTGACTCTTCTCTCCTGAGGCTAGATAGGACTAGGGGACGCTGAGGCCCTGGCTCTCGAGAAATACTGTGTGCCAAATGTATCACTGTGGGCAGTGTGAGCTGCTGACAATACTTGTCTTGGATTCAGGTCATAGCAGATCTTGTGAACGGGACGCCCCAAAGGCTGCTAGGTCTCTAGTAGAATTTTCACACTTAGAGAAGGGGTTTAGAGTAAGGAACCATGGGAAAGAAAGATTCAGAGAAAGAAAGAAAGAAAGAGAAGTCAGAGAACAAAGCTGACTCTCTGGGCTCAAAGATCTCTGCATGGAGGACTGTTGACCTTTTATGCTCCATTCTAATGTCTTTTTTTGTTTAACTATGTGAGTGCAATTTTAAAAGATGAAAATGATGATGTTCCTGCCACTTCGCCCCAGGATGTAAGAGCACATAATATAGATGAAGCTATTAGTAGAAGTAATGGTCATACTTGCTTTTTCTTTTTAGCTTTCCATTGCATTACTCCTAATTAGACTTCAAGTACCATTTCCTCTGCTTTTTCACATCAGGTCTTTAAATTGGGCCACCATTTTCAAGCAAGGTGTCTTTTAATACCTAAATAATGTTCTGGCTCTTTTGATTACCTTGCTAAGATTTACAATTTGTCACCCTTTGTCATATGTTTATCAAGATTTATATAGGTCTGTACCTATAGATGTAGTTACTTGTAACAATGCACAGTAGCGAGGCCTTTAACAACCTCAGCTGTCCCACAGAAATTTACCTTTTGTAGGTAATTATGCTCCGTATTTCCTTGGATAAGATGGGAACTTCAGTTTTTCCCTCTAGTCCAATTTCCAGCTCTGCTACTAGCTTTATTTCAGTTCTTATTTCTCTGTAACTTTCCACCTAAGTGTCCCTGCTGCTATACGGAGACCAAAAGAAACCAAACTAAAGCAAAACTGGTCAATCAAGTTGTTTCCAACATCTGGTGCCAGTGTTCAGGCTTTCACGTTTGCAGTCATTCCCTTGGGTTTGTTTATGGGCAGCCAAGATATTTTCCAGTTTTTATCTTGTGATTTTAGGAAAAGCTGCACATAAATAAACAGGCAGCTGGCAAAGCTCTCACTGTGTAGCTGTCTGATTGCTGTGTGCTTTGTGAATTGTTGCTGTTGTTGCTGTTTGGGTCCCAAATAAGCAAAGTGCATTTGTAAGTGTCTGAGCTTTGGCAGACCTTCAGAGCGTGACATGGGACAACCCAGCATCAGGTTCCTGATCCTTTTTTTTTCTGGAAAAGAGGAGCAGACGTATGCCATCTACTGTTCATATTTCATATGACACCTGCAGACCCAGCAATCTGCATTGGAACAGTTACATAATAAATTACTGGTCTCTTTTTCCCATGCTTTTTGTGGGGGAACGGAGCAGCAGCCTTGTTCCTGTCCAGTTGTGTCCTGGATGAAAAGCTTGCACCGTGCTCAGTTTGCTTAAGTCAAATGGGCATGTGCTTTTTTCCAGGTGGAGAATGACCTAGAAAAAGGCATGAATACTGGTAGGACAAAAAGGCAGGGAGCACAATGATACATTTCTCATGTGCTGTAAAGGAGAAACCTCTCTCTAGGAATGAATGTGGGATTTAAAACAGGAACATTTCGAGTCCTGGCTCTGTCCTCTCAATGTAGCAAAGTATTTCACCTCTCTCAACTCCTGCTGTTCACAAAATGGATGTAAGAATATGTGCCAACCTACTCATGCCATAGGAACACTGAGGAGTTACTTGCTTCGTGCTCTGAATGAGTAAATCCTATATTGAAGTTTATAATTATTACAAAGAATGGCCTATAGCATTGTTTCCTTAACTGTAAACATGTTAATGGTATTAATGAAGATTTTCAGATGCAGGACTACACAGCTGCCTGTTTTCATCTAAGCCACAAAGTGAGCCTTTGTCCCAAACAAGTGGCAAACAGTTAAAGCCCATCAGCTCAGGGTAGGAATGTGCTGCTCCGTGTAGTAGCTTCCCTCAGCCACATTCCTGCTTGTGTTCCAGCATCCAGGCAGGAGCCGGGCGAGGCAGGGAGGGAGGCTTCTGCAGGCAGGGACACAGGGGAGGAAGGTAGGTGGTAAGTGAAGGGACGTCCAGACTAGATGCTGATGGTGGGTATCTTGGGAAGGAAGTCTGAGAGCCTCTGACTCACTGCACAGAACAGTGACTCAGCTGGGTTTCAGGAGACCTTCTTAGCCATGGGTCTCTTGTGTGACTTCAGGCAAATCATTTACCCTTTCTGATCACCTTTTCTGATTCTGATTACTAGCCAAATATTCTGTATGCCTTGGAAGGATGTTGCTGAGGTGGGAATACATTGGCAGTATGTGGTACTTAGACATGTATTTATTTTGTTGGCTGTTTATATGTAGTGAAAGGGAGAGGGGCAGCCAAACTCTTTGGGGTTTGTTTTATCAGTTCACTGTACTAATTAGACTAAAGAAAAAGAAAAACAAAAAAAACCCCAACAACAACATTAATTCTTTCAATTAAAAACACAGTAGAAGACAGAGTCTTGCTGGCAGCTCATGAATCCTTTTTCTCCAGTGTGCACAGATTAGAGGGAGTTCAGAGTCTGCAAGTGCTGAGGAATCTTATTTGAGAGCAACAAGCAACAGCGCTCTTATTGTTGCTGCAAATTCAGCCACCAGCACAACACCCCTTGCCATTAAAAGGAGTACTGCCAGGACAGGAAAGCTTAATAGATAAACATAAGGGTGAGAAAAGTATGACTTATGACTTTACCTTGGATTGATATGAGAGATGATGTCATTGAAGGCAATTAAAATCAGCGTTGTAAGGTGCCTGCAGAAGGACACCACTGCAGTTACCTGCATAACTTTGTGATGCTTTTTGATGTTTGAGTGCTCAGTTGTACCATGCCAGTGTTGCTGTGCACTGGTGCAGCGTGCACTGCTGTGCTATTCCAGCAGCTGCCTGACACCAGACAGGTACACTTGGCAGTATGCATCGAAGATTTCTCCTTGTATGAGTTCCCTCCTCTCATCAAAGACATGCACAGGGAGCTTTAAACTGAGTTTGATTATCTTACATGTGCTAAAATATTGTATATTAAATAGTTACTGGATAAAATACTGAAACAGTCCAGGAAGCAGGGTCCAGAACCCAAATCTCCAGCCTCTTGGTGAGTGCTGTAGATCACGACAGTTAGAGCCATGTTGCCTCTCATATGCTTTTTCTTCATCCTGGTAAATCTTCAAGATCTTTTTCTAGTAGTAGTGGCACAATTTTAACAGGAAGAGGATGATTTTTTTTCATGGTACAGAAAAGACAGCACTGCATTGTCTTTCCCTGCCCCTTCCTTTCCCTCTCCTCATCTTTCAGAAAAGGGGAATGGTGACTATTGTGAATTGCTCAGTCCTGCTGTGGTGAATGTGCTTTGTTCTGATGTTGGCTACAGTTCTGAGCCCTCAGATGATGTATGGCTGTGAGTCTGACTTACAGCCTATTTTTAAGGCAACCAGAGAGCAAAGAGCTGTTGTCGGTAGAGTAGTGTGAAAAAGTCAGGTTAACTAATGAACCTGGGTCAAGAGCTATGGGTGATGAACAAGGATCGTATTCTGTGTTTGACTTCTCGTAAGATTTCCCAATATAGTTGTTGAAGAAAAAAACTGCATGCTAATGTGAAAGTAAAGCAGTAAAATTTCTCTGTTGCTGCCAGAGATAATCATGGGTTAGTAGTTCTCTGTTTTCATTAGTGTAACAAATCACCGTTAGCAACTAGATCTGCTTGTGTAATTCATGAGTTACACTAAGGAAGCCTTTACAGTGAGACACATTTTTAACAAAAAAGTGATTAATCATGGGGAAGAAAATAGAGTGGAAAAAATAATATTTCATCATTTGGTATCTTGAGATTAAGATGAAGTGCTTCTTCCTTAGAGTTGTCTTAGATAAATAATAGGGTTTGTTGTAGGGATACTTGGGAGAGATATGGTGGCTTCAGTAATACTAACTGCATCATCCAGTGAACTGTTCTCACTCTAAAATCTAAATGTAGTTGGCTTATGTATAATACCATGAGGCCAGAATCCACTTCTGTCTATTATTGGAAGGTGCTGTTTATTCACAATGTCATAACTTCCCCCTCCCCTCTTTTTTTTTTTTTTTAACAGGAAGACCATTGGAGTTTTCTGTTGTGGACCAAACAAAATCTCTAAGATACTTCATAAACTGAGCAACAGCAGCAACTCTTATGGGACGAGGTTTGAGTACAATAAAGAATCCTTCAGCTGAAAGTCTGTTGGACTAGCAAGACTCTCTAGAAGATAAAAGTGCAATTTTTTGTTTGTACAATATAAAAGTTCATCTGTGGTTTAAACAGAAATGTACCAAAGAATAGCACAAATGTTTTTATTTATGATTATTTAAGACTGATGGATGCAGCAGTATACCAACAAATAATCAGTGTTTTTACTCAAATGCACTCACACAATGTTTGTGGTGGGAGTGATTCGTTGGATTTGTTTCTGTTAATTAAAAAGTGCAGAAGCTGGGGAGAGACACAATTGCTTTAAAAGCTGATGGGAGAAGAATCTGTGGAATGTTTGAACTTCTTCCACTTCAGTCCTCTGAAGCTGGATCAGTAAATGAAACCCCAGGTTAATACAAGTGGCAAAACATAGTGTATTACAATGACTCTTGCTTTTGTTGGTATACAAATCTCATGGCTTTGGGGTGAAAATACTCCATATTAAAGATTTTATTATACATTGCAGAAGTGGGATTCTGTATTTAAAATATAGAGTGTTACTCTTGTTAGTCTACTTCTGTAATGAAGTTAACCTAAGGAAAAGTGAGCACAATTTTGTAGCACCAGTGGGCAGCCTCTGCTGTGATGCTAGTCACAGCCTCTTGGCAAGCACGCATCTGTACGTGGAGAACTCTGTATCTTGCATCAATTCAGCATTCCGTGAGTTTGCAAAATAAGTATGATTTATGCAGCCATAAAGATGGAGCAAGAAACGCCATGAACAGGAGCAGACAGGACCTGAAGTTTTATTACACCACACACTCAGTGTGGAAGTTGCACTCACTCTGCACTCATGTCTGAATGTCAAATACTTCAAGCTTTCAGATGCTCTGACTGATTATTTTACAACACAGCAGGTTGAAATCCAGTTTTAGAGGTCTCAGAGTATGTTTGGTTGACTGTGATCCTTTGAGTATCGTCCCTGGAGCCACCTTTGTTCGCCCTGGTGCCACTGAAAGCAGGATGAGACCAGATCTACAGCAGAGTGAGAATAAACTCCTCAGCTCTGTGGCTCCTTGGATGATGTGTGCAGATAGAAACCTTGCAGGAGATCCAGTATGCTTTCAGTATGTTCCAGAGAGGAAGATCTGAAACATCCAAATTTAATCTCTCCTCCCCTTCTCCTCCCCACAGCTGTTTTCTGCCTGCAATTGCCATGGGAGAGCTAAAGGTTGAAACTGGTACTTCGTAACTTTTTGGTTTTGAGGAGCATCTTTTTTTTCTCCATCCAAATAGCCAACCCAACTTCCTTTATTTCTTCTTTTCTCCCTTTTCCTTACTTTGTTGAGATGAGGGTATTTAAACAGGAATCAGACACTTAGCTGGCATAAATAGGCACGACTCTAGTGCCTCTTAATAGAGCAGCATCACTTTAACATGCTGAAAACCTTCCCCTTGATCTCCAGCAGAAGCTTGGGAGCAGTACAGTGTAGCATTTTCAGCATGCACAGGCAGAGGCTGGCTTGAGAACTCTTGTGCCTGTGGTTCACCTGTATCTAGGGCACTGCATTTGATTTCATTTACATCTGTCCAATGAAGACATTTTTTTTATTTTAGTGGGAAAGGCACTAAATTTCTGCTCAGGACACAAACTCTGAACAGGAGTCTGCAGGTATCAGTGTGAGTGTTGAGAGGGAAGCGTTTTTCTGGTAGGTGGTGTATAGGCATGGTGTATGTGTGACTAGTGAGAATGAGTTTGGTCTTTGCCTTGGCAGCTTCTGCTCAGGAGTTGCACTCAGTGAGCAACAGGGTGGAGGTGCATCAGTGAAGCCATGTGGGAATGTGTTCCTCAGTGTCTGGACTTGGCACTGAAGTCTTTATCTCTGGCTCTGCCCAATTTGAAATTCAAGGAGGAAGGAAAGAACCAGAGATAGACGAGTTCCTACTGATGAGAATTCTCGAAGTAGCCCAGATGAGAGAAGCTAAAGTAGAAATTCAGTGTGAGATGGGAGCCTACATTACAGCTACTGATTTTAATTTTTTTGTCTTTGAGGCTGGAAGGACCATTATTTTCCTACTGGATCTCCATCATCCATCACTGTAAAACTGGAGGTGTGCAACAAAGGATGAGATTCTTTTTAATCAGTAAGACTGATTTTTAATACTGCCTGCATATATTTTATAATAAACATAAAACTGTTGGCAAAATACATAGATACTGGATATTGTATGTCCTGCATACTTTCTTTGTTTCCTGGCTGTTAGTTTAAAGCATGATTGAAATCATGCCTGCATCTGTTACCCACAACTAGAAACTGATCTTGTCCTCTAGTTTTGGGATCTAGTATCTCATGCTTTTTAAGTACATTTTAGAGTCGTCTAATCACTATGTTGTTTGTGGTTTCACATCTCCTCTGACAGATATCAGCTCAATTACCATATAATGAGCAGCTAGTTTTGCAGTTAGCTCTGTGCTAAAGCAGATCGTGTTTTCTGGCTCAGCTTCTGTGTAGGTAACACTTTAAAATAGTACTACTAGTACTGTGCTCTTGTTCTGCATTGTAGCAGGAGTTGATGCTGCTTGTAGGCATGTTAAACACATGTTGTTACATTAAGCAGTGCTGTCGCAGCAAGATCTAAGCAGATCCAGGCTGTCCTCTCTCTCTCTTTATGCTGTATCTGACTCAGCTGACCCACTTGTAAAACAAGCTCTGGACTGTCTGCCTTTCTGGAGTGTTTTGAGGCTTAATTAATGTTTTGGGACCACTTTAATGCACAAGCAGTGAAAAGATCTGTGTAATTGCTATGCAAATGCACTTGTGTTTCATTTCGGGTGAACCTTTCTGTTGCTGATTTGACTAATCGCTAGATCAGGTGAGGAAGAGTTTGGGGAAAGTCTAAAAGCTTCAGTTGCTTTTTCCTTTTCCTTGAGCTATGCTTCTGTGAGAGAGGCAAAAGATTTAAGTGTTGTTGCATGGCTGTGACTTGGCTTCAGGAGTGGCAGATATTATGATAAACACAATCTTTCTACAGGCTGTGTTGTCATTGCCCTTTCTGAGTGTCTCTCCAGCTTGCAAAACAGAGTCAAGCCCTCTTTTAAACTCCATTACTTTTTTATCTGTAAGCCAAGTGTGTGTAAAAATATAACTCAGTGCCAGACAAGTAAGTGAAGGCTGACAGCACTCAAATCCACAATTGCAGATCAACTGAATTTACATAATTGAGCATCACTTTGCACTTTAAACTGTGTCCTGTGAGTCTGTCATAAGTGTCCTGCTGGCAGGGGAAGGATCCCACCCTGTATTCTCCCAGTTTTCACTCAGTCTTTCACAAAGCTGCAGGCCTCTCAGTTTGCTTAGCAGGATCTTTGTGTTTTATTCATCAGAATTGTTTCAGGACTCTTTTTTTAGAGCGGGAATGTTTCCATACCATGATGGGAAACCAAGCCCTTTCCCTTCAATAAGAATCCAGCCCTTGTGCAGCAGTGTGGGACTCAAGGCTTTACACAACTAACAGCAGGATTAATCAGATGTACTCAAGACCTATTCCCACATCACTGAGGTTACTTGTGTGAGTAAATGCCCACTGCCACAACAAAGAACAGCAGAGACGAGCCCTGATGTTGTGTGGGAAGGCCTGGTGGGGAATGACCTTCACCACTGAAGTCTGCAGAGCAGCCTGTCCCTCCACGATGATTATTCCAGCCCTGAGTTTGGAGCAACACTTCCCTGTTCCAGTATGTGGTACTACTACTAGCATGTGAGTTCTTCCTTGGTCTTTTTTCTGCTCTTCTAGAAGGCAGGACTGAAAGCAGTGTGAGATCACAACAAACAAACAACCTGGTCTGGGAGAAGACCAAGCTGATGACTGCACTGCTTAGGGTAGAAAGTTTAAACCAAATCCATTTTTCTGCAAAATGCTGATTGTTTTGCCACAGCAACAGTTTCTGTAAAGGAAAAATAGATAAACCTTCCCTCTGGAGACTCCTGCCTACACAGGCCTGTTGTGTAGATGTGTGTGAAAGTACTGCACACATACTTATTACTAGGGTATGCAATGATAGAACATTGGGTAATGTATTTGAACTGGAAGAGGGCAGGTTTACATTTGATATTAGGAAGGAGTTCTCTGTTGTGAGAGTGGTGAAGCACTGGAACAGGTTGTCCAAAGAAGTTGTGGCATCCCTAAAAGTGTTCAAGACCAGGCAGGATGAGGCTTTGAGGTCTGGAGGATATCCCTGCCCATGGCTGGTGGGCTGGAACTAGACAATCTTGAAGTCCCCTTCCAACCAGAACTGTTCTATGACTCTGTGAGTCCTATCACTTCCATGATTCCTATTATTTCAGTTTCCACTGCATCCCGGTCTCTGGCTTGCTCACTCAGCTCTGAATCCCTGTGGTTTTCTTTGATTGCAGATCTTCACCCACCTTTGTTTGCAGATGTGTCTTGCAGGTGAGAGAAGTACTGCATATATTGGCACCTATGCACTGTCTGATCTGAGCATGGAGCAACCTGTGAGCACTCTTCACAGCCAGTGCAAGTTCAGGAGCTGCCCATTTGCTGCTAATACCTCTGGCACATAGGTGGCAAAGAGATTTGGAGCTGGCTGAGAGAAGGCAGATGATGCAGGGAGCAGACAAGCCGTGTTGGGAACAGTAATTCAGCTGTAACAGCCTAACAGAGCAGAGAAGTAATGGTTTGGTAGGACTTGGAGAACAGCAGCCTAAGAGGAAAACCTCTACTCCACATTTAATGCACCAGGTTATAGTTTCAAACTGCAAGACATGGCTTAGGGGAAGCAGACATGAGGCTGAAGAGTCATTGCCCATAGCAGTTCGAGGACTATAAGTCAGAAAAGAGGCATAGTTACTAAAATGCAATGTTTACTTTTTTGAAAAATAACAGGGCTTCTAGGAAGATTAATTTTCACTTCAGCCTGGCAATCATTTCATAAACTCACCAGTTTGATATAAGGTAAGGTGGGTCTGTTCTTCTCTGGATTATGCATCCAGTTTTTCTGCTGATTTTCCATCCCTCACAATTTAAAACAGTTTTTATTGTTTTAGCAAAGAGGATTTAACAACAAGGTTTTATCAAAATGCCATTGGTGCCTGTGCTGAGCTGAGGTTTTCTGCTATGAATGTACATTTTTCAGGGATATATATATATTATATAGCTGATGACTCAACTGTGAACAGTGATTTGGGATTTGCATTGTTTCTGCTGCTGGTGTATTTCATTAAGGCCACTACAGCGATGCACTGGCAAAATGTATGGAGCTGAAATGAGACTCTTCATTCCTGTAAAGAGCCTGTTATTTTAGTGCCTATACTAACCATAGTAAATCCTAGAAACTCTGAAATTTCCTTTGTAGGCACAGTAGATTAATTAGCATCTTTTAAGGTTAAAAACCCTGAGTCCTCTGCTGGACCGACATGTATAATGAATGCTCTGACACAAAGGTTTTGAGCAACAAATGCTTCTCCTTAAAGGGCTGGATAAGGATATGTGAAGGTTTAGTATCCTGCTAATTGTATCACCCATGTTGTAAGAGGGATGGGATCCGTTCTGGTACCAAGGAATGCCATGCACTTCGTCTGATACTATGAATATCTCTAAACTTGCAGTGGATCCTCAAGGTTTGCCATGCCTGAAGTGTTATATTCTCTAGAGAGATCCTATTTGTAAGAGACAGGTGCTGGATCTGTACTAAGAGCAATGGATCTGTCCCATTATTACATGGGCACAGAGAGAAAGCTGGAAAAAGCCACTTGTCCCAATTGTAGATTGCTTCTTAACAGAGCCCTTGGATGAGGGGGAAGGCTGGTCCTGAAGCTCCAGGTAAACTGCTGTCAATCGAGGAGCAACCCAAGGAGGGCAGAAGAGGATGATGAATGCCCACTACAAACAGGGCAAAATATTTTGTACCAGGGAGCCAAGGGGAGGGAGGAGACATTCTTCTTAGTTTCTCAATTTTAGAAATTAAAGCAAACCCCATTTTCTGGATGTGGATACAGAGTCTCCCTGAGGGTTGAGAGCTAAAGTATGCAAAGACATTGCATTTCCATGCAGAACTCAGTGCTAAAGCCAAGAAGAAAACTAGTGTATTTTAGCAAACATCCTGGAAATAAGCAATTTCTTTGAAATAAACCCTTTACTCTTTCAAGTTAACCTATTTCTAAAAAACATCTACTTCTATTCTGCAGCTATGGAATTGGGAAATAGATTTACCTGGTAACTGCTTTTCAGCAAAATACTGGAGTGTAGAGTTCTCTGTGTCAGCTGTAAGTAGCTTTGACAGTTTGATAAATAAATTTTGTGTTTGTTGCTGCTGACCCTAGGAAAGGACAGCCTTGAGGATGAGAAGGAGTGTTACATAAATGTCTAGTGTTCATAGCAACGCTGAGCAGGGAGATGCTGCTGCATCGCTTTTGGTGCACCAGTCACTCATTAAAATTCTGTCATTGCAAGGTCACGTTGCTCATCTCATACTCTGCAACCCTGGGGAAGAAATTTGGATGAGAGGTGGGGGAGGAAAAGCGAAAACTTCCTCCTTGTGCTGTAACCAAGAATATATTCATCGACAGCAGGGCACATATTTTGATTTCAAAAGAGCATGCCATTTCTTTCTCAGGGATAACGGATTCCCTCCTGGTGCTGTGTCATGGTGTTTGCATGTTACAAGTGTAACACAGGGATAACGAGTGGCTTCCAAATTGGATAAATAACGCCTCTGAGCTTTTGCTTCTCCCTTTAATAGTCTGAGAGAAATGCAAAATGCCAGAGAGCATGTAGAGTGGACTGTGTCCCGAGCTGCACTCGGCACAGCCTGGTTAGGAATGCTGCACAGCAGCTCTGCAAGCTGCTGGGAAGAGGCAAGGCCAAGATTGTGGGTTCAATCCCCGGATGGGCTGTTCACTTAAATGATGATCCTTGTGGGACCCTTCCAACTCAGACTGTTCTGTGATTCTGTGTGACTATTTTAGGGAGAACACATCAGTGATACATGATCTGCAGTCAGAAGCTGGCCAGGTCACCACATTGGCTGTCCCATCTCTGAGCCATGATGAGTCAGAGCAAGTCCTACATATGCTTTGGCAAAGGGGGAGTCAGCGGCTCTTGGACTGAGTCTGCAGGATTAGAGGAAAGGTGGTTTAGATAGAGCTGGATGAGCCTCCAATGTGCACTTTCAAGCTTGGAGCTCAGAGCTGTCATACCCGAGGGTGAATTGTGTGGGCAATGAGCTGGTCTGACCTTTGAGTACAGTCACAGTTGTACGGTTAGCTGAAGGTATGGACATACCCTGTGTATTTCTGTAGCTTTGCAGAAGCATATTGCTAGGGACAGGGAAGCAGGTTATGTTGTTGTACCTCATTAGGTGTTAAATGCTTGAAAGCATGTACTGGCTAGAACAGATGAGGATGGTGAATGTCAGCTTTCCCCCACAATTGAATATACCCTGCCCATGTTTGCAGCAGCAGTGTTCATCAGGAATAAATGGCAAAATCTCAGCAGAGAAGGCACAAGTGCTGTATTTCACTTTTTCTGGATCAGAGCAATATAATTAACTGTTAAAAGATACTTGCTGTGAATGTGAACATTCACCTATGACTATTCTTTTTGACTGCTTAAGCTCTAGTAACTGTTTGATACACACTTTTTGATGAAAACATAATGCCCCAAAGCTTAAAAACGTGGCTGAGATGGAACTTGGCAAGGGATCTCCACCTGATAGTGAAATATCATTGTTGGAGCTGGGTGCATTTGTGCTTCAGTCATCTTGGTCTGCTCCATCACCATGGAAGATTAAAGGGAGCTGAGCTTTCAGATCCATCTCTTCCTCTCTGCGTCTGACCTCAGCCTTCATCTAGAGGTGTGTTTGAATCTTTGGATTATTGGATACGTCAGCACCCATGTGTCCCATAGTCCTTCTTTTGGGCTCTTCCTCCCTCCATAGCACAAGAGGCTTCTTCCACCCTCTGTTTCCCGTAACTCAGGAAGATGCCACTTCGGGAAATGCAGAGGGCCTCAATTTTAATTGCAGCGTACACCAACCTTTATCATGCTCCTGGTGTACACAGTCCAATGGGGTTCTTGTAGACTCTTTGATTAGCTTCAGGGAAATGGGGGGTGCCGCATCCCAATGCTGGAGACGCTTTTGGCAATAAGAGGAGCGGCAGTGCTACAAGGGCAGCTATGTAGAAAATGGGAAAATTCATAGTAGCAAAGATTATGTCATCTTCTGAATGAGAATTGGGGATTTGGTTTTGTGGAAGTCAGATCACTTGTGGCTACCACTGAAATTAAGTCATGCTTCTGCTTTCACACGTAGGCATTTCAGGACACTGGGCAGTGATGGAAAGGGTTTCTTTTTTTCAATTACGTTTGCTATTTCCATACAGCCCCTGCTTTATTAACTGTATATGATTTCCTTCTTTCACTGATTAAATATTTCCTCGCCTGGTTTCTTTGCTTCTGGGAGCTTGAGAGCTCATTGTTTATAAAAGGGAAAGAAGAAGTATTGTGCTGTTAAGCAGACAACTCCCAACACAGGTGCTCAGCTCTGCCTCTTTGACAGGGAGGCCCTGATGCTGCTGTGATTGCAGAAGGGCAGAGCTTTCACTTAGATTCAGATGTGACAAAGACCCTCTTCCAGGCTTTATATACTGATGAAGCTCTGGGCTTATTAATTAGCTTTTTCTGAAACAGGTATCCTTAGTCCAAATGTGCCAGGTTGTGAAACCCCTACTCCCACTGAGTTTTTCTCTCCCTATGTTCCTTCTGATCATTTGCAGGAGCAAATTTGATGAAACATGTTTGGGTAAGAAATGGTTCTCTTGGTCTGTGGTAGTTGAGAAGAAAAGTTGTAATTGGGGTATGGTCCCTCAAACCGATGTCCAAGAAAGTATTTTGAATGGCCCAGCTATATTAGTTCCATAATGTGTATATGGGCAGTGTCTTTCAAGATCTATGATTTTACATTTTTTTATGTAAATCTAATTTCATTTTCAGAACCAACCAAGCAAAAAAATCTCAAACATCTTTTTTACGTCGAAAATGCTCCTATGTGCAAAACACATATGTTTTAAAATAATTCTTCCAAGATTCTTAGAAGAAAAGTGGAAACTAGCTCGAAAAAACTCTTACTTTCTAATACCGAAGCATTCTTTGGTTTTGTTTTCTTTTTCTTTCCAACCTTCATTAGTGAAAAGGTACGGTTCAAACTAAGCAGTAGTACCACCGTCTGAGCTTCAGCAATTCGGTATCTTCCTTTTAAAGCGAGACATCTGTCCAGGATCGTGTCCACACTGTCGTCTGAACCTTCGAGGCAATGTCTGCAGAAGGTCTAGACTTGGGTTGCTGTGAGGAAGAAGACATGATCCATTTTTGTCTTACTTTGGGTAGTTATTTGGGACTCAAAAGTCATGTGAGAGTTTGATGTGGTAAACAAACAGGAACTGGAGCCACTGGTGCATGAGTATCCTGAAAAGACTGTTATCCCGCTAGACAAATTAATTAAAGTCCAATCTCAGGAAGGAAGATGTGGGCCACAAAGAAAATTCTTGCCATCTGTAAAATTTGGAAAAAGCACTAAACTAATGTCAACTTTCCGATTTTTCTTTTAAGAAATGAGCCTTAGAAGTAGTTATTAACAGTTAACATGTATAATGTGATAGAAAAATTAATGTCTTTTCTGTAGCTGTGGGTCTTGACTTTTTCACTTCTGATCACATTCTTCCCTCGCTCTTCCCTGTCCTAAGAGACGAGAAAATTTGTTCTGAATTTCCAATTCTGTAATTATATATCTTTTCCACTAGAGGTGAAATAAAAATAATTTATTAAAAAGGAAGGCAGCATTTACTTTTTATATCTCTGTACAATGTGCAAGATAACCATTTTGGAAAGTATTCGCATAAATGTCCACAATTTTGAGTACTTAGTGTTCTTTTCAGAAGTGCCTGTTTTTATTAATGTAATTTCAATCTGTGCTTATGTTTTTGTAGATCAGGATGTGGTACAATTCTTTGAAGAGAAATGTCTGCTTAGTTTCCAAGTGGAACAGAAAGCAAAATTTGGTCCCGAACTTCCATTTGTAAGTTTTTCACCCAAGCTTGACTTTAAGAAAAAGAATAGTATTTAGTGGGTTTGTGTCTATGACAAGTCCTACTCTTGTCATGTGAAACAGCCCATTTTGTAGCCTCAGCTTGCTGCCCCCCAGCAGAACAGAGGAACCGTGTTTCACTGACTGGAAGGACTTAAATAGGTCGCTTTTGTACCTGCATGCCCCATAAATCTTCAAAGAGTAAGCAATAAGCTTTCTGACTCTTAGTTCCACTAAAATGAAGGAAAATTTTTACCAATTATCTCTATAATAAGGCAGAGCTAGAAAAGTGGTCATTAAAAAAGCCCTGGGATTTTATTTTCCTGTTTTTGAGTTCTTCGGGGTTTATTTTTTCTTCTCTTTTTCATGAGTCATGTGCAAAACTCTTTTACCACAGTGTCTCTTTCTTAGTTACAGAGTGTTGTGAGGGTAGATGAAATCCATTGGCTAAAAAAGGGCTCAGACATGGAAGAACTCTTGAGCTTTATCCCATGTTCTTACAGAGTTCCCCTACAAACCAGTCCTCTACCTAGGATTTTCAGTGTAACCTGAAAAATTCAAGTTCACTGAGGTTTTTATTCCCAACTGCATTGTTTCTTTCTAAAATTGCATCTTCTTTTTGCCTACCAGTAAAATGGGAACAGTCACACCAGAAAAGAGGTTGGATTTGCCTGGCAAATAGTCCCTCATTTCAGATTTGTTTAGTTAAAATACAAAATCCTGATTGCAGTATGGAAAGGAGGCTTCTTTCCCAAAATACTCGTCTGAATTAGCCATTTTATCTTAATGGTAGTCCTGACAACTAAAGTATTTGGCTGCTGAGTTCTTTTGCTGTTCAGATGTTACTTTTACATTCTGTTATATTAGCAGATCATCTTAATGTGATTTTATGTCTCTTATTGTATTTGACAAAACACCATACGTTTATACATCATGTAATTATGGCACTGTACTCTAAAGGTATTTACTTTACAGGAAGCTTCATGACTTTGGAATAAACAACCATTCCAAGACTGAGTAAAACATGGTTGAGTTGCTGTTTGTGACCTGATTGCAATTAATGATGTACTGGCTTAATTGTGGAAGCATTGTGTATGTGCATGTGTGTGTGTGTATTACTGCTGGTAGGGGAGGCTGGGATTTCACTGCTTAGCAGAATGGACTCTTTATGATGCCCTAAACTTGCTGAAACATCCACACAGGGTTCACAGATATGTTTCAGGAGAGCCAGACTCCGCTGGCATGAAGCAGGAAGTTGGGTAGGATACCCAAAGTACCAGAACTGTACTAGGCACCCTTGTTTAGCCACCCAGAGTCATTTTCTGCCTTAGAACATGAGGCATGTGCTTACTGTGTATGTATCTGTGGCTGTGAGACCATCTCAGAAGGAGAATACATTATCTCATCCTCATCATCCCACACGCTGGAATTTAGAAGGACATCGCTCCCCTACACTGTCTTTGTTTAGAGCACAGTGGAAGGAGAAAGCAGAATCTGCCTGACCCTAACCCATCAAAATCAGTGATGAGCAAAGTTCCTTCCCGTATCAGAAGCGTGTAGAAATCCTTCCCACCTGTGACAAGTGTTTGAGTGCCTGACATTGAAATGTGCTCTGGGCATTTGCTTTAGTCTGCTTGCTCTGGTGAAGTGTTTCACAGTGTGCTCAGACCATGCTGCTTTTGATAGCTATTAATCTGGCAGCTGCTATTTTATGATGATCTTCAAGACACTGCTGATTCTACAGCAAATCTGCAACAACTGGTTTTAAACTCTTAACTGACTTCCCAATAATGTGTTTAGGGGTCTGTTGGGTGCACTGCAGACTAAAGCACCCACTTCCATGTTGAATGTTCTGGTGGCTGTCCACCTAATAATTTTTGCATTTGGCAGGGTTGTGGGTTTTTATAGCAAAACTGCACATCAAACATAGATTAATACAAGTATGCAGATTTCTCTGAGATTTTTCAGAATTGTTACAAGTTCTGGGTAATTTATTTTTGAGACGTGAGAGTGCTTAGTTAAACTGCATATATTGATCTCAGGGTTGTATTTTTTATTTTCTCATTCCTGAGTGGTGTTGATACAGTGGTGGGAAAAGGTATCATCCCTGCAAAATGAGGAGTTTAACTGCAGCAAGATTAAAAAAAAAACAACAAAACCCTGTATATTTCTTCTCATTTATTTTTAGTTGTTAAATTAAAAACTCATAGGAAAAGCTAACAGCTCCGTTTTAGAGAAGTTCCTGATCTGTGTAACTGCAAAAGGTGTTTATTTATACTAAATGCAGGGTCAGTGGCAGGCAAGGCAGAGTTATTAGAGGAAAAAATTTATATTTTCAAAAATTATGATGGTGTTTTCAATTAAGAGGAATGTCCTTTCCCACTCACCTTCTCCTGGCCAAGTAATGAGGTTTGGCAAAATGTGTTTTGGCTCTTGAGCTTTGATTTTCTGTCTGATATTTGGAGAGTTTTTATGGGAAACTATATATTTCACAAACGCATTTGATCAAGAGAGAAATCTCATTGTTCATGCAAGAAGATTATGGAAAGGGGAACAGAAAAAAAATTTTTTGACAAAACCTGGCTGAAAATGTTGATGCAAATAATAAACTCTCCTTACAGTGAGCAACAAAGTATTGCAGTCTGCTGTTTTCCTAATGGAAGAGAAAAACTGCTTCCTTCTCCCCACTTCAGCACTATATGGGCCTCGTGAATCATGACAAATTCTTGATAAAAAGGTGAGCAGAAGGATGGGCAATAGTAGGCAAAGACTGCTCACAGTAATCTGTGAGGTTTTCTAGGGAGAAAACGAGCAGCTGTGGGCTCAGCAGCAGCTGTCTGTCTGACCTGAGCACCAGCCTCACTTGAATCTCAGTTGTTTACTGGACCAAATCACTTAAAGTAAATGAATAACCTTCTCACATCATCAGGGGGGAGATGTGAAAACCTTAGAAGACCTCCAGGAAGATCTGATCCACCTGACTAGGATTTTTGCGTTTTCAGGATACAAAATCGTTTCAAAAGCTCTTTTTCCCCTCCATTGGTGTTACAGGGAACATACTTCTTTATGTGGAGAATACAGCATGATATGGGCTGTAAGTGTGGGTGCTGGTTAGATATGAACTGGCTCCCCTGTCCTAAATTATCTCAGCTGAAGAACCATTTGAAAAACTATTTGAACATTTGAAAAATTGAAACCATCTGAAGAGTACACACAGGTGATTCCTTACCCATTCCTGATTCTGAATACTGGAGTAAAAGGAATAAGTATCCCCTTGCTGTTCCCACCAGCCTCTGAAAGTTGGGGAGCAGCTGTACAATCAAGTCACAGCCTTGTTCGCAGCAGGGAACCTGATGCTGTGCCTTAAATGTGCCCTAAAGCACATTGCAAGCATGTGGATGTTACAGGAGGGCTGAAGAGTGGCACATGGGAATAATTTGTAATCAATACAGCAGCTTGGATTGTTTCTCCTGAAAACCCATCATCATTTTTTGTAAGCAAGATGAGTTTAAATAATCTGCATTTCTCATCTGTTTTCCTTTTCCAACTCCTCCCAAATTTAATTCCTATGAATTAAATGGCTCCATGATGTATCATTTCTCTTTCTGGTTTCTTGTTAGGATATGCATAAGCATTAGACTGATCTTAATAACAGTGTGCTTCTTAATCTGAAATTGTGCATTGTGGATTGATGACTGGTGGTCTGAGTAACCAGCAGCTTGTCTTCCTCTCCAAAACTGTTCTTCTGGTTTTCATGAAAATTAATTTTGTTAGGCCAAAGTTTTTGATCTCTCTACAGATTAATTTTGCAAATGAGCCTTCCTGTAACTTTTTACAGTAGTATGTCTTCCTGTAGGAGAATGTCACCTTAATTGGGATGACTGTGGTGATTTCCCAATCTGTCGTCTGTGCCCAGACTGCTAAACACAATTTCTGAAGCAACAGCCTCCCTGCAGACATCCCTGTTTGGTGCTCTAGAGTGCCATGGCTCCTAGGATGAGACAAAAGGCCACTGTTTTTAAGACCTGGTGTCTAGACTTTTGGACTTAAGCATATTTGTTTCACTAAAAGGAAAAAGTGTTTCTGACTAGAAGTGAGCTGATTTTCTGAAGTAACTGTGACGAAGGCAGAAAAGCCTGGTTTTCATTTCTTCTTTCAAATTAGAGTTGTTAAGAGCCTGATTCTCCCTGAATATTACTAGGAGGTTGATGCTTTGAAAGTCAGCCCTCTGGATTAAATGATTGAGAGCACAGACTATAGAATTAAAAGACTAAAATTAATTTTAAAGTAGCATCTCAAGTCCATGACAGTGTAAAAGAGGATATGAAGCCTAAATTCTCTAGTGGTCTGTATCTTCAGTGGTGACTGGCATTAACTGACAAGATGAAATTTAAAACAAATTGCTGCTTTTCTGACTTGAGAAATCTTACATTCCCTTGCTCTTGTTATAAATGACTGTAATATCATCCAGATGAAAGGGGAGTTGGAAAAAGAGTCCTCATAGTGCCTGTCTACAAACATATGCACACATGTTGTACTACTTTTACTACTATAGTAAGTATACAGTTATTTCAGTATTTGTATTTTTGCCATGATTATATGTATTTTGCTATCAGCTAATGACTGTAAGTAGCTCTGTTACTCTGGGATGTGTTTGGTGCTTCAATTTAAAACAAAAATCACATTTTCTCATAATTGTACCACTAAATATTTCTGTACACAAATACTGTCATTTTGATAGTTTGATATTTCTCAAGCTGTTAACTGTGTGTATATTTCATACAGGTCATCTGACAATGTGATCAGCCCATAGTAAATTTAACAGAGCACCACCCTACCAATCCCCCATAAATTTATGAGAAAATAGTCCAGACCTTCAAGTTCTTGATACATCTTCCTGATACATTCAGCTCTGTGACAAGATGGCCACCACTTTTTAATAATGTTATTGCCTTTGCATGAAGGGGTCATATGCAAAGAACTTAAGCTTTTAGCACTTCTTCCAGAAATATATTTTCTTCTGTGGTATGTGTAGACTATTTATTTGTAATAGGTTGCACAAAGGAATGAAGGTGACTTAAGACAATGTTGTAGAAATTTTCCTATTATTAGTCACTGGTGGGGAAAAGCAGAACCTGATGACAAGGAAGGCTGTATTGGTAGGCAAGGCAAGGAAAGCCTTGTTCATGGCTCTGCCCTGAGAGTTAAGACATATGCATGTATGGCATTGTTGTCAAAAGTGCTTGGAAGGATGTACAGTTTGAAAACCCAGCACATTGAAATGGTTGTACATAAGTTTTTCAAGAAGCCAGAAGCAAATTCAAACCAGAAGTATTTTAACATTGTTTTGATTACAGGAAAATGTGTGAAAATTTGTCAACAATATGTAATTGACCTGAAGATGCCTTATTTGCTTATTATTATGTGAGAATGTTTCTTTTACTGGAAAACAATGAAGGGAAGCAGGGAGGTGCTTTTATAGACCCAAGTTCCTTTAAAATCTGTATGACACACTCCTGTACATACACTACCATGCCTGTCATCACCACCACTATACCAGCCTCAAAACTGTGGGACAATCCCACCACTGAGCCCCCAGGGATCCCTTTTCTGGTCAGATAAGACAGTGCAATCTGGGATGATAGGAGAGGGAATCAAGTTTCATGAAGGTACGTGGTCTGAAGTGCTAAGCCACAGTGAGGGTCCAGAGTTAATGCTTGGTGCCAAACTCTTGTTTCTAAGAGGATTTTTTTTTCTGTATGTGGGGAAAGTTTTTGTTTTTCTATGTATTTTATTCATTGATCAGATTTCTAGAACTTTTTGGCATCATGTGAATTCTGCATAACTGATGCCCTCAAGAGGAAGAGGTAATGGACAGGCTTCTGGGGAAATGTCCATTTATAAAATGGGACATCAGAAAGCCTAATGAGTGGAAGACGGATATGCAGAAATGAGTTGATTTTCTGTAGTTATAAGAGCTATTTCATATCTAATTCAGAGCTTATTATAAAAATTACAGTTAGAGGCCATTTTTAATGACAAGGTCTCATTGCTGCCAATTTTCAGCTCACTATGGATACTGATTTGAAATTACTTCCATCCGTACACATGTGTGTACACAGATGGTGAATTACAGATTTAACTCAGTGGAGATGCCAGGTGCTAAAAATACAAATGTGGGTAAAATGTGGAAAGGAGAATAGAATGAAAAAGACTGACAGCTGTTCATTGTCTTGCCTTGACTAAATGTGACTCTTAACAGTCTGAAGAAGGAAAAGACCAGGCTAGAAAATGAAAAACTTGACAGAGGTAACAGTCTCTTGCAAAGGCCAGACATACGCAAAGCTGGGTACCTTATAATGAAGCTATCAGGTATCCTCTAGATTTCTTAGTTGCTTTCATTATGTGAAACAACATGGTGCTGATGCTGCAAATACTTCCCCGGGTGTTTAAACTGGTGGACTCCTCATCTAACAGGTACTTTTGTACAAGCCTAACCTCAATGCCCACTGGGTGAAGGTTTATGAGCTTGCGTGGTGTCCGTAGACACGATCTACATTTTCAAGCACCAAGTACTGTAATGCCCCATTTTGGGCATTGACCCCATCAGGATAAACTCCCCAAGCCTGAGCCAGCTGCCTAATGGCAATGGGAAGTTTCTTGTTTCAAGATACCTTGTCCAGACAGAGGAAAAGGTAAAGGCAGGGTTTTGTTTAAACTCTGACCATACTGATTCAGTGAGATCACACGGCAAGCACGGCCTCGTGGCATTACCTCATTCCCAATTTACAAAAAATTGCAGCTCCAGCTTCCATCTCAGGGAAGCACTTATGAAGAAAAGAGGTCCTTCAACATTTATCTTACATGTGTCTGAGCACAGGAGTAAACACAATCCTAAACATGACCCTGAGAAGAAAAAGAATATGCCATTGCATTTGTAGCTTGCAGAGGAGAAAGCACAAAGTCTCCTGGCAGTGCTGGTGGCCAAGAAAACATTTAGTGCCATGGTGCTAAATGAAGCCTCTCCCTCTTTCTGACCCATCCAAAACCTAGGTGGCTGGTCCAAGCTAACATGCAGGGTCCCCAAAAGGCCTAAGGGAAGACGTGTCCGCAGGACAATCCCTCCTGTCCCTAAACAGTTGCTCTAGGGTTGGTGCCATCAGTCCGCACCTGGCAGTGGTGTTTGCTTCCTACGCCGAAGGAACCTAAACAGCTTTGCTCGGAAAAGAGAAGCAGCTGGGGTTCCATGTGCTCCGAGTCAGATACACCTCCCAAGTGGTTTGACTCCCAGCTGGCATCAGGCCACTGGTCTGAGCAGAAACACCACAACGATGGAGAGAACCAGCAGGTGTTGCTTGTGTAAATTCTGTCCTGGTTACTAAAATTAATATACACTCTGCCATGTACTCCTGGCCACAGACCATGCTGACTGTTGGAAACAGGCGTGTGTTCTTTGTTCCCTCTCAAAGCAGATGTGGTCTCCAGGTCATATGGTGAGTGGGAAAATTGCTTGAGGGTATGCCTACAAATATGAAAGGGATAAAAATTCTCTTTCATCAGTTAGAGCTGGTTTGAGTTCTCTCTGATGACACTTCCAGGGGAAGAAAACAGGCTGTTAGATCCTCCACCAAAAAAAAAATGAAAGGAAAAAGCCTGCCTGGGAATTGGTAAATGATCTGAGCAGAGCATAAACAGGCTTTCACTAACAGGTCATGAGTTTGGTCACAAGTATAAATTATGCATTGCATGATTTTGAGGAAGAAGGGGTGATCAAGAGCTGCCAAAAAGTAGGATTTAAAAGATCTGATGAGCCAAAGCTTCACTTTGATCCTTTCACAGATGGTAATTTGCCATGGCTGAAGGAGGGAAGCCCAGGGAACGCTGGCTATCTGTGGAGAAGACATGAACAGCTGAAGAGTTGAATCAGAAATGACTTCTTGGCCATGTCCTTTGCAAGCAGTAATTTTTTGGTAAAAATCACCTTGATCAGTGTGAAAATGAAATGCTGTCACCAGGGAATACTGAAAAGACTGAAATAAGCTTGCTTAATACAGTTAGGATTTTTCTATCAGAACAGCTTTTCAAAGGATGGCATCACTTTACTGACACTGAAATATTTTGCATAATGGCATTTTTTTCAACAAACATCTAATGGAACACAGGAGTGGCCTTTCTGTCAGGGCAAGCACACAACTAGGGGTCACAGCTCAGCCAGTCTGTTCCAGACTGACATAGCCATTCAGGGTGTCTCAAAGCTGGACATTTGGGACTTTTAAGCTACGCAATTCCAACATATTGCTGTCGTGTTCTAACTCCAGGACTGGGGACCCCAGAAGCTCCAGACTCCAGCGGAAGACTCTTCCTGGGAAGCCTCGGGGAGCTTGTGGGATTTTTACTCTCCCTCCATAGATTGAATGGGTCTTAGATACAAAAGCCCCCATTCCCGATCCCTCTGTGCTGCTGGCACAGAGAAAGTAGAGAAATCTGGATTTGAGCCTGGGAAGAAGGGAGGGCTTGGGGAAGGTGTATTTTTTTTTTTAAATTATTTCTCATTATCCTATTCTGACTTTTGATTGTCAGGAAATTAAAATTAGGCTAATTTCTCCAAATCATGCCTGTTTAGCTAATAACAGTATTTGGTGAATGATCTCTTCCTGTCCTTATCTTGGGCTGCGGAATTGGACCCTACAGTTGTGAAAGAGCAAATAAAAGAGAATTATACCTTAAATCCACCAACACACAAGCCAGTCCGATTTCATAGGAGCATTATTTAATCAAGCATAAGAAATACATAGTGTTCTTTGGGTGGCATGGTAGCTTATGTTGGATCTGGGAGATTTTTGTAGGAGTGGATCTGATAAGATGCTACAACACTGGAGGTTACAAGAAACTTGAGGAGACTGCCCATCCTGCTTCTGCAGCACACCTCAACAAAGTATTCGTAAACATCAATCAAACAATGCATGCTTGATTAGCACCTTAGTAACATGGCTGAGTTACTGGAGGCCTCTAGAAATTGGACTGATAAGTTATATTGTTGTAATCTTCATTTTCTATGAGCAGGGGTTGTATCTCTGAAGAAGTTCCTCCTTTTTTCTTCCAGCAGGCCCTGATGTGCCTTGTGAGCACAGCAGTAACAACGCTTCCAAACACAGCTGCTCCGACCAGCCAAGCCCAGATCTGACGGGCTTGCTGAAGATAGGGTGTCAAAAAGTCTTGGAAAGATTCAAGGGCTAGAAAAAACAAACAGAAAAAGAAAGATCGTTTTACTTGATACCATGTACTGTCAGTTTATGGATGTTCTATAATAGATAATACTGGAAGGCTGAGCATAAAGAGGCAAGAGTGGTAGAAATTGTCTGTCACAAATAGATTTAAACAAATCTCTTCAGCCCTGATAGTCTGTTTCTCAATCTTCATATCCAAGGCTGGCACACAGTTCACTGTCCACAGTGCTCCTTACGGTTTTCTCAAAACTTCAGGCTGTAACCCAAGAAGTTTGATACTGTCTGACCAAAGGTCTTCCTAGCTCAGCATCCTTTGGCAACAATAATTGAGGCAGAACACTAGGGAGAGCTTAAGAAAAGGTCAAGCCTATTACAATGCTTTCACAAAATACTTGCCCAGCCTCCAAAAATTTGCAGGTCCAGGATTTCCTGAAACAGAGGTGGTGGTGTTGTGTGTAATAGTCATTGGAGGATTTTGTTTTTTCCTTTCATCATCTTTTCAAGCTGCTCTTTGGACTTTTATCACAACTTTTAGCAGCAAAAAGATCCCTGCCTTAACTACATATTGATGGAGGAAAAAAACTTCCTTTCACTAATTGTGAACCTGCATCCTGTTTTCTTTGATAGTTCCTGTGTGAGGAGAGACAGTAGACAACTATTCTGTGGTCACTCTTTGCACACGAAATCCTCTTTGGTGAATCCAGGACAGCTTCTCGTTCCTACATGATCAGCTGCCTTCTTGGTTTGTGATATGAATGTGTGTGTCTATTTTTCTCTCTATGGCTTAATGAGTTATGAAAACCCTGCCATACAGGGGTCTCGCTTCACAACAGAGGCTGGCTGTTCAAAATGCACCCAACAACGTGCTGGCTTGAATTCAAAAAATAGGAATACTTGTCTGCTTGGGCCAAGGAAGATTTGGAATCCACATCTCCCAATTATTAGCTCTAAAGACCATTATTAGCGGTAATTACTAGCTAGTAGGGAAAAGAAAGAGCACCTCTATGGGCACCTTCTCTGGGAACTCCTATGGTGATTTATTTTTTTAATGCTCTTTATGCATCTGGACTAATTTAGAAGTACTCAACCATATTTAGTATGGTGTACCCCCACAAAGACTATAAATATCTTCTTGTTGTTTTTTCACTGCTGCCCAGAAAAACTGTATATCCTCTTGGATCATGGTACTTTGGAGAGTATGCTGTTACGTGCACTGTGCTCTGAAAAGATGCTGCCTCCCTGGGCCTAGATAAGGGATGTAGCCCAGAAGCTGCCTGATTTGGTGTGGTCTTCTGACTATACATTATTAGTATTCCGGGTGGGTAGGGATGAGATTGAAGGAAGATGTCCCAGGGTAATCTAAAGGGACTTCAGGGCACTGAAGCATTTGGTTAAAGGAGTAGGTGTGCAGGCAGTATTCTCCTTGATTCCTTCAGTACTAGGGGAAAATGCTGAAAGGAATATGAAAACTCAACAGCTCAATACATGGCCATGAGTCTGATGCCATAGGTGGAATTTTGGGGTTTTTGTCCACAGAGTCACTTACACGGAACCAGGCCTGCTCATGTTGGATGGGGTACGCCTGACTCAGAGGAAGACAAGGATCATGGGCCAGGAATTAGCAGGACTCTCGGTCTTTAAACTAGGCTTAAGGGGGAGGGGGATAATTGGTTTCTGCTGTTTTTGGTGTGTTTGTGTCTCCCTGGTTGTGTCCCTCTGGATGTTCAAAGGAAATGCCAGTGAGACTTCCACAATCAAAACTAGGAAGACGAGCTAGGAGAGATTCACGTTATGGAGTCCCTCAGTTTTAAGGCATTGTTACTTGATTTTGTAGTGGTGAAAAGTTCACAGCTCCCACAGAGTTCATCAGTCTCCTCATTATTACAGCTTGGAAAGTCTTTCTTAACGGAAAGGATTGTCAAGCACTGAACAGGCTGCCCAGGGAAGTGGTAGTCGTCATCCCTGAAAGTGTTCAAAAATCATGTAGATGTGGTGCTAAGGAAATGGTTTAGTGGTGGGCTTGACAGTGCTGGTTTTGTGGTTGGACTTCATGATCTTAAGAGGTCTTTTCCAATCTAAATGATTCTGTGATTCTATAAAACTCCTCCCACTGGGAGAGGGAGATTTTCTGGGAAAAAGTCAAGGCTGAATATGTAAATTAATCCGTTTTCATTTCTGAAAGAAGGAAAAAAATACAGAAAATACTTAGTCCGGGTGCCGAAATAAAAGCTCTTGGAACAGCTCTTGACAGAGCAACTTGTTTTGACAGCTACTGTTAGGTGGTGCCATTAGTCTTCCAAATCTCATGTTTGTTTTCAGGCAGCCGTGTGGGTTGTGGTCATTTTACAGCTCACAGTTGTCACGTCAGGGAAAGCTGGGTGTCTGCTCCAGCTTCTGCTCAGAGCAGCTCCACAATAACTACACTCTGGCATGTGCCTTGGATTCCTGAGGGAAGGATTTCCATGCACACTGTTTGCGACCACTTCTGCTTCAGCACTGTCATACATATAAAAATAAATGAAGCTGCAATTAAAATTACATACTCTTACACACTGATTTTCTCTGCAGTGGAAAGCAGAGCTCCAAGCATCAATTTTTCCTCAGGGACACAACAACAATTTAATTTAGCATTAAAATGCCATTTTGTCATTGGACTCTTTCCAAGTTTTATTTCCTGTAACCAGTCTCTTCATGCTCTGTGTAGTCCTGCTTTATCTCTCCTAAGCTGCTGGTACTGTAACTCAGAACTGCTGCTCTTCACAGACTCACAGAATCATCAAGATTGGAAGAGAACTCTGAGACCATCTACTTCAACTGTCTACCCAGCACCACCAAAATCACCCCTAAACCGCTTTCGTTAAAAGTAAACAAGCCAGGTCTTGAGAGAAGGATGGGGCCACATTTTGTGTGCTCATTCCTCATTCTATCTTGTTCTCTTCCTCTGCCTTGCCTCTTCTTCCTTATCTGGAAGATCTGCAAAAATTCTGCCTTTTCTTGACCACCCAGATCTTTGCTACTGACTTTTTTTTCTTTTGTAATTTTTTCCTATTTGTCCAGTACTTCCTGTTTGCCAATCACAGACTTTCTCTTCTCCCTTGAGTACACAGAAATCTAGCATTCCTATCTGAAGAAAAGTCTGTATTTAAACGCTAGAGTGGTGAGAAAATCTGTATCTGTATTTTGGGAGTCCAGCCACTTGCCATTTGTAACCAGTTCTTCCCTTCAGATAAGAAGTAGCTTAAGATCGCTTCTTCTCAGCAAGACTACAAGGGGTTGAGTGACATCTGAGGATTATCTGGGCTTTTTGAACAAGGTTGAATTTCATTCGTTTTGTTGATCTTTCAGAATAATTAAGGAACTACTTTCCTTACCTCTGTGTTAAAAACGGGCAGAACTTAATAGGATTTTCTTTTTCTGAGGACTATGTACTTCCCTGGGAAAAGGCAAGAGTCCAAGAGGCAAGAGAAATTAATTGTTGAATGGTAAGTATTTTACCATTTCCTTCCTCTTAAAGTACCACTTCAGGATTCAGAATTCCTGAAAGTCATGGTATTTGATGCTTTCTCTCAGTCGTACAATTCTAGCAATAATATGAGTTTAGGAAACTAATGTCTTTCATTAAAAAATATGTATACTTATTTCTGGTCTTGATCTGGCTGTTTCAAGAGCTTATATTTCAGCACCTGGACTAAGTCTTTTCTGCATCTCATCCCCCAGTCTGTCCATACATCCAGGATTGCCCCATTTCAGGTGTAGAATCTGACACTTCCGCTTGTTGAACATCATATGGTTGGTGATTGCCCAGTCCTCCAATTTGCAGGGCCTCCCTGCTTTCGAGGGAGTCAACAGCTCCTCCCAGTTTTGTATTGTCTCCAGACTTGCTCAGGATCCCTTCCAGTCCTGCATCCAAGTCATTTATGAAGATGTTGAAGAGCACAGGGCTGAGGACGGAGCCCTCTGCAGAGCCCAACTAGTGACAGGTCACCAGTCTGATGCCACCCCATTCACTGTAACCCTTTGTGCCTGACCCATGAGCCTTTTGCTCACCCGTCACATGATGTGTTTATCCAGCTGAGGGCTGGACATTCTGTCCAGAAGGGTCCTGTGAGAGACAGTATCCAAAGCTTTACTGAAGTCCAAAAAGATGACATCGACTGCCTTCCCTTGACCAACGAGGTGGGTTATCTTGTCACAAAAGGAAATCAGGTTTGAAAAGCAGTACTTTCCCCTCAAGAAGTTGTGCTGGCTCTGGCCTATGACTGTGTTGTCTTTCAGGTGTTTTAATACTTCCCAGAACAATCTTCTCCATAATGACAGGCTTGAAGTCCAGCACTTTTTCTCCCCAGTTCTGATCACTAGCTGACCATTTGGGTCAGATTCAGCTATTAGTAGGCTAGGATGGATGGTACTGATATCGGTAGGATCTTTTGTAACAGTATCATGTCAGATATGCATATATATCAGACCAGAAATGTGAAAACAAGCTGGTACAATTTGGGACTATATTCAGGAAAAAATCTGGAATAGAAGGACTTCTTATCTGCTCATGTGACAGACATATTCCAGGTTATAGGCAACAAATTTTACATTTCACCTTTTACATTTACCCAAAATTATAATATTACCTGGTTCTTGCAGATATGCATAGTCATATCCCAGCTCTCTTGAGGGTTTAAAAAATTCTCCATTTCTGTAAAGAGGGATGAAGGGGACCATGTAATTTTCTCGATTGTGCCCAATTGGTGCATTGGCTGCTGGGTAAACTTCTAGCATGGGCCTATGTCTTCTTAACCAGCGTTCAAAAATGCTGTGGAAGAAAAAGCATGTTAATTCATGATGGAGATTAGCAGAAATTTTCTTCTTGAAGATTAAAAGAAAGTGTTCCTTTTTTAAAAAAAATTCTGGAGACAGAGTTGCATGCAATGTCTTGTGTTTATGTGCGTGTAATGCTTTCCAAATTTCCAAATTTGGGCTTATCCACTTCACTGCTGAGTTCCTGTGCAAGCTTACAAAAAGCAAATGCCTATGGTGCTGCAAAGAGCCTGAATGTGCTCTCAAATTCCATAAATGTAAATAACTCTCTGTCTGTGCTCAGCAATTCATGTGGTTGTGAGGGATAGAGAGAAATGGATTAAAGATCTCAGTCCTTCCTCCTCACTCTCAGGAGCATTTGTAGCTGTTTGTGAATGGTCTTGTTTCTAGCTGCTCTGTCCTGTTCCCCTTCCTCTAATTTCTTAGCAAGGATTTTCACACTTGCAATTAGTTATGGTTATACCATGATCCTTTGGACATCACCAAAGGAGTGGAAACATCTGAGGAAGAAGGGATAAGCTGTATGAGCCCAAAATCTTGACAAAGCAGGTCAGGTCTCAGTAAAGCATCTTTCTCCAGCCAGTGCTTCTTCACTGACCTTAGTGTCTGTGCTGTTGTTTAACACACTCCTCTCTCCCAGCTGCTGTTGTGCAGCTTTATTTTACCTCTTCTTACATATGTTATCCCAGGGGTGCTGCCAGTGTCACTAATGGGCTCAGTTTTGGCCAGTGGCAGGTCTGTCTTGCAGACAGCTGGAACAAGTTCCAACTAACATGGGAACAGAAACTTTCTGACACCTTCTGACAGAATCCAACCCTGTAGCCCCCTAACTACCAAAACCTTGCCATGTAAACCCAATGGAAGCTGTTCCCCACACCTCTAAGCCTCAGCTGCTCCATTCCACATTTCTCTTCCAAAATATCTTCCATTACCTTTCAGTCACCACAGGGCTGTGTGTCTGCTCTTTAACTTGAAGGCAGAAAGCTTAAAGGCTGCAATAGGGGAAGAGTTTATATTGACATTTTCAAGTCAACTACTGGATGTGTTTGGAAAGCAAAATTAGGAACCCTCCAAAACATTCTCAGTTTTCCTCCCTTTGAGCTTTTTCTGTTCAACTCTTCACTTTCTTTCAATCCTCAAATCCTTTCTCTGATCCCATTGTCTTTATTCACCTCAGTGTGCCAGGTTGGAATAGGGAAGGTGGCAAAATGCTGCAGGGCAAGCAGATGCAGGTATCTTGTGCATGAAGAAAGAGGACTCCATACTAAATCAGAAGATACTGGTGGGAGGCAATTATCAACACCAGTCTCAGGGAGGGATCAATGGATTCATTTATCGGTTATAAGGGATATAAATGGTCTGAAGAGAGCTGTAAATTGTGCTTTAATGGAGATCTTAGCTCAACAGTTGCTCCTCCCCAACACTGGCCACTGATGGGAGGACATGAACTTCCCCTCACCCCGTTCCCCCCCAGTCCCTGTTAAAGGACTCAGGTTATCTCAGAAATACAGTCCCTAAATGGAGGTGTTCAGGGGTATCAGGATCTCTGCAGGTTATCTGCCAGTATTCTGCCAGTAGATTTTTACCTCTTGTTTTTGGGCAGAAATATTGAGAAACACTCGGCACTGCCCACCAAATTAAAGCCCTCTCACACTCATCAAAATAGAGGTAGTTCCAAAATCTTGGTCCTCTTTTTAGAATCAAAAACTTTAATAAATGAAAACATGGCTGTGGTCATACACCTTGTCTACCCTTTACAATGCAGGTATTGATTTTAATTAAAATCTTCATTTGTGTCTCTCTTCCTCAGTTAATTTCATCAACCCTGTCTGGAAAAACTCTTATCTGAATAATAATGTTTAGTTGAGGCTTTCAGATGGATAAATTTAAACAATATGAAGACTTCAGCTCGAGTTATCTCGAGAAAGTTTGAACAGAATCTCTGTAATCTTTGGAGAACAGCAAGAAGAAATTCAGTAATCAGTAAAAAAGACATAGAATATAAAGGAGTAATTTAGCTTGAGGAGAGGTGGGATGTGGGGGAGTGCTGTACTCCAATCTTTCCCCTGCCTGTCTTTTACTCATGCCTTGTGTAAAGTACCCTGAGTATTGCTGCCTTATTTTCCTAGCAGTTGTAGATGGGAGCTCTTCTCTGCAGCACAAGGTTGTTAGAGGTACAGAGGTACTCTGGTTGTGGGAACATGGTAATATTTTAAGAAGGCAGAGATAGGACTTGTATCAGGTTTTTCAAGTCTGGTGATATCTGTAACATAGCTTTGGAATGCTCAATCTGAGGTACTTCCTGGTTTTAGAAAATGCTGAGCAATCATGATCTGAAAATCTGGAGGGCTGATGAGCACAAAGTTCAGAGCTAGAAGTCATCATTTGCCTGAAATAGCTTTGCAAGACATGCCCTGAAATGCAGCATCCTCTCTGCATGAGTTAAGTGTTGCTGTTGCATAAGAGCTTTCATTAAGAATCCTTAGGCCAGTAATCTTTCAAGCAGAATTCAAATGCAAAAAAATTTCCATGAAAATGAACATATGTACTTTTGGATTTCTTCTTTTGCAGAGTGGTTCCCACATGAGGTACCAAGCTTTGCTTAGCAGCAGCAGGAGCATTGAATTGTCTGCCCTTTTAGCTGAACTTTAGATTCAGATGCGATCATATGCCTCTAAATCCTGATAGGATGGGTTTTGCTGATGCACAAAATGTGTAGCACAATTCATTGAGTTCTAAGGGAACAGTTCTCTCCATTAGCTGGCACAAGCTCTTATCATCTTGGCTGAAATCTCTTTCATTGAACACATCTATATGCCACCACAGAAATCTCAGAAACATCCTTTAAAGTTTAAGAGTCACATTTTCTTTTACTCCCTTCAGAACAGCTAGTCATGTGCATTTATCTTGTAGTAGTCTTTCTTTTTTTGCTTTTGGGTTTTATTTGACACTTTGAAAGATTAGGATCATATTCTGCTTGCTAATAAAGTGACTGGGTGCAGTTGCATTTATTATTTCAATTTAAAGGCTTGTTCCCAGCTTGTTCAGTAAGATGGACTCAAAACACTATTTTTTTTCTTGGCCAGATAATGCATGATGATCTGTATTTTCAGGAGAGTGTTCATGGATTTTTTTTAAATTTTGTGTGAGAAAACTGACAGATATAGTATATCAGTAATATTTTTACATGTACTTCATCTGCTTGTATTTCTCCTTTTAAGGGGGGCACCTGCCTTACTCATATGTTGTAAGTTATGGAAGCTGTTTTCAAGAACAGTTTCCCAGCTTAATGGAAAAAGAAAACTCCCAATTGCATCCAGTTGAGGAGAAAAGCCCATGGACAGGGCATAACTTCAGCTGTATTTCTGTAGGTAAAGTACAAATAGTTCTTCTTGGCCACCATAAGCCATTTCATATCAGAGAGTTATATTTTATGACTCCCCAACCAAGACCATTAACTCCCTTCATACATTTTTAGGCAAACTGAAATCCTGAAGTAGCCTATGGCTTTTGCTGTCAGCCAGGTAGTGACACTGGCACAGTGCTCCTGTCCTTGGAGACTTAATTGAAAAGATTTGGGCCAAAAAGAAAAGTATATTAGGAGGAAGTAATCACACTCTGTTTTGTTTCAGAGTACTGTGACCACTGCATCAAATATTGTAGAATACTTTTTTTCTTCAAATAAGGTGCTTTCTCCAGCCCTGGCTATATTTAAGGCAGCTAGCATCAAATATTTTCTCTGTCATGCAGAAAACCACATGCCAGAAAGAAACCAGTGTTTCCATCATCAGATGTTGATCTGCTTACAGTTGACAGGAGTTTTTCTTTTCTTCCCCTAAAAGCAGTCATGTAAGTTATTTCCCTTTAGTATCTTGAAAATGTGTGCTTGTTTCCTGTTCTTTTCTCAGGAACTACAACCTTGGAAGAGCCTAAGTCTGCAGAATTAATGCTCCATGCAGAGAGACAAAATGCTGAGGTAATTAACTGGCCCCTTCATGGAGTGACAAAGCTCCTGGTAGAAAAGCCAGGTTTGTGGCAAAGCAGCAGACCTTAACTCCCTAGAATTTTTGGTTATCTTAGCAAACCACTGCTGTTATGTTCTCTTCATATGAACCTCTGCATCCTTCCCTGGACCTGAGAGCCTAACAAAGCAGGACCATGATGTAAAGGACACCTTCAGGGCCGTTTTGTTCCATATTGCCTCTCTTTCTTGACATAATTTAACTAAAGGTAACAAAAAGGACATCCAAAGACTCAGATCAGGGCACTGCTATATCCAATCTCCATACTAATTCCGTGCCAAGATAAAGAGTACTGGGCATAAGTTTAGTGAGAAGAGAAATCTCTCTGGCTCCTGGAGAAATCTGGTTGGTTACTTTCTTCCTCAGCATCTAGACAAAGAGAGCAAGCAGATAAGTAGCTATTTGTATAGCTAAAAGTGATATTTTCCAGAGACAGAGACTTTTTTAGCACTGCAATTCCAGCTAGACTGGCATCACTCGGGAGATGCTGGCAGTGCTAAGGGAGCAGATGGGATGTGAGCGTGGTGGGAAGACAAGTCGGGATAAAGGAAAAAAGAGAAGAGCTAACCAAAAGTTGTCGGGAATCTTATTCAGAGAATGGAAATGGAGAGAATCTGGCCTGGGATTAGCAGCAATAAACTATAAATCCTTGAGGATGATAGATCGACCTAGAAGGGTCACAGGCAATCAAAGCTTAAGAAAGAAAAGTTTAAAACATGGAAAATAACTAAATTAAATAGAGATTAGTCTTCTGATAGCCCTAATGCCCTTTGTATTTCTTCAGCAGCAAGCAAAAGTGACTTGGAAAGGGTAGTTTTTATTTAAAGGCATTGGGCAGGTTAAAAAATAATTCTGTCTAGATTAGAGTAAATACTGTTTGCATCTGGAAGGCCTCTTCCTTCTCTTGAATAAATCAAAGTCCCCAGACTGAATGTCCCAAATAAGAGGCCCAAGAACTGAAAGAAACTGGAGAATAATTTGAATTTTGAAACATGCCCTGTCTCACATTTAGTGCTCAGAGAGGCTCAGTCTTTCTAAAGTGCATTTCCAAAGTAGAAATTATTTCGTAGTGGGTGTAATATTAAAGTAATTACTAGATTATGATAATCAGCACCCTATGCAAAGATTATTTTTGTAGTAGGAAATAGAATTTTAATATTGTAGAATGGGTTGGATTTAGACAACAGTAGATTAAAATAAGGCTCAGCTTTGTATTTAAACTTTGGAAAAATTGATCATAGGGCATGATAAATTCACTGTCACTTAAGCCATCTAATTCAGTCAGAAGCCATGTTTGATGCAGAAATAGCTAAGGAAGGTCATCTGATCAGAAGGATTCCCAAAAAATCATAAAGGCAAAGAATATTTTTCCTGCATACTGGAGAATTTCCAGAGACTCTTACAGGCCTCATTGTACTCTACACAAAATGGGCAGAGAGTAAAAATAACTTACCTAAATTCATAGCAGACACACTGTGGTGGAGTGGGCCCTCAACAGTGGGGCCAGTTTGCACCAAACTGTGGCACCCCCGAGAGTTAAGTTATACCATTGCAAAGCATGGGGTCTCGATTTTATTTGAATTTTTTGCTATATATCTGTATACAGAGCACTGTAACTGCTGATGAGCTTAATACTTGTGTGTACCACCTCTAATAGGTTCCAAAGAGCTGGTATGTGGTAAAAAGTAATAATGACGCCCACCTGGTATGCTGATGCTTTGTCAGTTTAAATTTTCATTCAGGGAAAATATACTTTGCTTTTGCAAAACATTTTAGTGTGGTACAGTGAAAATTAAAGCCATCTATAAAAGACATGGATATACGACTTCTATTTAATCGCATATAAATAGACTCAAGTACTTTCTTTGTTCTGCTCCGTACATATCAGGTTATACAAAATGAAATTAAATGAGCCATCGTGGAAAATTAATTAAAAAACCAAAACAAACAGACCCACCTTGGTTTAATGAGTGGTGGGAAAATAGGATTGATTTGAGGATGATTAAAAAAAGGCCACCAATATATATTTTCTTACTGAAAATATGAATTAATCTTATTTTATGCATAATATATGCAAGGGGATTATAACTAATGAAAGGATGAGCCAAGAAATAACTGGGTTTATGCTGCCAGTGGGAAATATCAAGCAGAGTATAAAAGCGTTGCTGTATATCGGCTGGATTTCTTCCTACTGTTCCAGATAGTGTTGTACACTCTGAAAAAAGATGCTGCTCACAGGAAGGAAATCTTAAAATCTAGAAAAATAGAGTAAAACACTAAGAGTAGACATTTTGTTTATCATTTTGCAAAGTGTCCCTTCTAAGGGCTGTTTCCCAAGTGTGCTACCACAGTCATGAGCAGAGGTACTCTTGACCGACTGAGCGTAAGAGGAGATACCAATGTATAGCCACATACCAATACCTTAAATATCCATCTCTAAGACTGAGCCACCTCAGAAGCACTGGCTCATAGCGTAAAGTAACTTTCCCTTCCGGAAGATTTAACAGAAAAAGTTTATTCCAGTGTGTTTCACCGTGCAGTGAAGGACAGGTGGACAGAGGTGAAGGGGGAAGACGAGGGTTCAGTATCTCTGTATGAATTCCTCTGTCACACGACAAGGAACAAGAGTGGCACTGCAGGTGTGCCCAGTGGGAGGACTACAGTCCCCTTTGGTGGAGTCTCATGGCCACTCTGGGTCGTTTGCATCGCAGGGGACACAGTAAGGATTTCCTCCTGCCTCTTTGTCCTCATTTTCCTTCTAAGCATTTGCACAACGATGCCACGAGCAGGATTAAGGAACTGATTTGGTTTGAAACCAAACGTCCCCTTTATTTCCATTTGTTCTGTGATAGTTTAGATGAGATAAAACTATGGATCTGATTCATTATTCTTTTGTATGATGGCCAGTACCAGCACACGGGAGAAACTGAGGTGAACACCTCTGGGTAGCACTAATTACTGAGTAGGACCTTTTCTTCTTCCTAACCTATGTGCCAGGTCAAACTGACTTCAAGCAATATTGAAATTGTGCCCTTTGTTTCTCAACAGCCCGATAAACCTGTGCTTCAGCCAAGCCTGCACGAAGTATTAACCATTCCGCTTCTAGACGGCCACTTTGTAAGCCACTAATGAATTTGTCAAGTTCAAATCCAAAGCCATGTCCTTTGTTGTGCAAGGTTTGACACAGAGACTTTTCATTCCTCGTCTCCAGTTGTGAGACTGAGGCTAGGTCAGACTGACTATGCCAGAAGGAAGACAGAACATTGTTGCTTAGAGCTCATTTATACAATTTATTTCAGTATCATGAGATCTGACATGCTGTAGAAGAAATCTGGCAAGCAACATGTATTTGCATTTGGAAAGAAAAGAAAAAGGAAACAAATTTAGGAAAACTGAAATGCCAGCCCAAGGACTGTGATTACACAGTAGTCATCACTTTAAAAGTTGGCACTAGTCAGCTGGTATCACAAAGTCACCTCAGGTAATTCCCATCCCAAGAATTTGGGAGAAAGATTGGTGCTTCAGTCCTGGAAGAGGTGCTGATGCTGAGGCTGTAAAGTCAAGGCACTGCACTGTTTGCCAATGCATGCGGTTATATTGCAGTATTCTTTTTTGTTCTTTTTGTTTTAAGTTGGCTAAAGATACTACAGGGACTCTCAGGAAGGTCGTAAGCAAATTACACCGTCATAATGCAAGTGTCTGATTAAAAATGAAGATACTGCCCTCAATTATTGTGAAAACCCATCCAGAGCCTTTGAGGCTGTGTCCCCCACTGGTGAACCACTGCTGAGGATTGCCCTGGGTTACAGTGCTTATTCTGTCTTGTCCCAGCTGCTGGAGAACATCCAGGGGCTTCCATCATCAATTCCAAGCTGCAGCATGCAGCAAGCATCTTTGGAAAACATCGCCTCTTCCCCAAACCCTCTCAGTATCTCTGTGACGTTACTCCTGTGCCAGTCCCTGGGCCAGCCACCGGAGAGACCTGTTTATGCATGCATGCATGTGTGTGTCTGCCTGTGGGTGAGGCAGCTGCAGGTCAGGGATCAGGTTACTGGGTTGACTGGGTGAGGCCAGTTACTGGGGAATCCAGTTACTGGGGAATCCAGACTGTGCATGTATATATCTCTATATGTATCTATATTTTCCCATAACAGGCTTTCATTGTGGTCAGCCAATGAGGTAAAGAGGATGAGGCTGTTGGTGCCATTGGAATTTTGTGTAAGAGCTGCATTTCTTGCATTTATCTGTTCATCTGGTCAAGCATGTTTGCATACATGCATACACGTATACATGCACTAGTGTGTGTGGGTGAGGTTGGGAACACATGCTCAACCTCAATACTGGCTGCACCCAAGAACATGAAGCTGTGGTAGCAATACCAGCTTGGGCTTCTAGATTCGTCAACACTTAAAAGATAGACTTGCACAAAACAGAAAAAGAAGGATGTTTTATCCTGGTGGAGCTGTCTTCTCACATAATGCTGTGCTTCTGATTTTTTTTTCTCAGAGCATATATTCCCATGTAGATCAATTATATGCCTCTGAAATATGAATATTCATTTTCAGGAAAGGTCTGGCCTACTTTATTGTTTCCCTTTACTTCATCTTCTAAACCAAAAGTGGGGATATTTTGTGGACTAGAGTGGAATAGACCACCTGAAACATGGAGGGGCAACATGCAGATGACAAAAAGTCCCTTGCTTATTCAGCAAGATTGATAGTGGCTGCAGGCTGTCTCCTAAAGTACCATTCTCTGAGTGAGGTATAATAACATACACTATGCTGACACCTTCCCACCCACTACAAAGTACCACCAGAGCTGGAGAGCCGTGTGACACCTGAGGATCTTGGCACTGCTCTGCTTCGTGGATCTCACTACAAGCATTCCATCTCCTTTGTTCTCACTGCACAAACTGGATGTTTGGAAAGTGTCAGATAAAGGAAACAAGAGGGAGGGAGTTGACAAGGGTGTAGTCCCACATAACCAATCCCATGTAAGAGAAAATCAATGCCACTTTGCCTATGTCCCACTTTCTTGAAAACCTCAAGGTTACTGCAGCTGCTGCATTCATAGAATCATAGAATATCTTGAGTTGGAAGGGACCCACAAGAAGCACTGAGTCCAGCTCCTGGTCCTGCACGGGACATCCCCAAGAGTCACACTGCCTGAGAGTGTTGTTCAAATGCTTCTTGAACTCTGTCAGGCTGGTGCTGTGGCAACTTCCCGGGGGAGCCTGTTCAGTGCCCTCCTGTTCAGCCACCCTCTGGGTGAAGAACCTTTCCCTAAACTAAGGAACTGTTTTCTGAGCTTCTCCTTTTCAAATACAGACCTCTCCTGACACAGTTTCATGCCATTTATGAGATTTTTTTAAATATTCCCTCTACCACTGTGATTTAGAACTTTTTCCCTTTATCTACAAAACACCCTCAACAAGTCTGTAGGACTAAGGGAAGAGAAGGGTCTTCAGACTTTCCATCTGAAAATTTTCCTCTTTATGTCAAACAACTTGAGCATCCACAGCTATTTGGAGTATATTCATTTGGATCTCTTATTGCTGCTTTACATGCTTATTTGGCTGCAGGGGGCTATATAGCTTACCCTCATTGCTCCAATAATCATGTAGTCCTCCAAGTGTTTCTGTCCTAGAATTAAAAAAGTCACCAGGTTCTCAAGCCTCTCTTGTGAAAAGAAGCTGCTCAAGTACCAGAGTCCTGCAGAGAATTCAGAGAACAATGATCCTGAACAGAGATCACTGCTGGTGGTGTAGGACCAAATGTGGTTCCTCTCTCAGAGGGAGTTGCTGAAGTCCTGCAGTTCTATTCCCCATTTGCTATCACAATTTCCTTTGGTTACATTGCAAACTGCTTAACCCTTCCCAGGAAAGTCATGTACCTACCTGGGGCTTCAACTCCATCGCATAAGAGTCTGGGCTTTCCTGCCACAAATCTTAACAAGCTGGGTAGTCCTGTAACCTACATTCCCAGTAAAGAAACCTTACTGAAATATTACTGGGTTTTGCCTTCTCAGAAAACTGGGTAGGATGAAACAAGTGTTGAGCCCAGCTTTGGTCAGTTGCTGCTATATTACCATGTAAAGAGCTTTATTTCTACTATAGAGGAAGATAATCGATAAGCTAATCTTGGCACTAAAGACAAGAGCTGAGTGTTGGAAAAAATGTGTAGGAATCTGTGCAGAGGAATATCCGTATTCTCTAGCGCAGGACTGGGTAGGTCCTTAGCCTAAACCAGTTACTAGCAAAATAATCTAATTCCTGTGGGAGCTTATTCCGTGCCTCTGCTGGAAAGAAATGAGTTTAAATGAGGATTATCTATGCTGAAATTCTGTTAGATATCTGATCTAAACTCTGTTGCTTTTCTTAGTCAAGTCAGCCTTTGTTTAACACCAATGAAAGTTGTAAATAACTTTTCTGAGGTACAGGAGAGAAAGTCTTGTTCCTTAAATAGCTGTCATCACATGTGTGGTTTCACCCCTTGTTGTCAAACCAGAGCAATGTTTGGCTAGAAATATTTTTTTCCATTCAGATTTAGGTTTCCAATACTGTCCAACACTGCAAACCCTGAGTCATAGATGAGACATAATGGAGTGTCCTGTGTGCTTCGTAAATAAGGAAATACAAATTCAACCATGTGCTGCATTGAAAAGAGAAGTTAGCATTTAATGAAATGTATATCCTGTGTTAAATTTCTCAGATTCATTTTTGCCATGGTTTGTCACTAATACAAAAACATCACTGGAAGTTGGAGATAGTAAAAATGCCAGCTGCTCCGAAGTTTAATAACTACTTTCCCCTGAAGAGAAAGAAAACAAGCAGATTAAAATGGACTGCTGTGGAGGTAGCCGGACTGACACTATGGAACCCACTTTTGTGCTCTGCAATTCAGTTCTTTTGAGACTTACAGACTGTCATTATTGAGGTTCACAAGGGCATATAATACATAAATCATATCTATGGGGGTGAAGTGATAATTTCTTTTGGTGAATAGGAGGTAGCTACATGTGGGTGAGAAAAGTACCATGATGTTTTGTGATTTTTTACAATTTGAACAATTACATCAGCTGTTATCACAGAAGTGCTGCAGGAAGGAAATGCTAGCTGTCTGCATCAGAGCTCATTTTGATCGGTGTGCTGCAGGGAGCTTCCTCCTCCTCCAGCATTAAGAGAATAGGTGAAGACTAACCACGCAGCTCTTGTGAAGTTTCAGGGCTTTTAAAAACCACTAATTATTTGCAAAATATGTGGTGTGCGAAGTGACCCATTCATTGATTGAGTTGGCTGAACTAAAATCTTGCAGTAAGACTGATATGAAACCTGCACTTTAAATGGGGCTGTTTGAATTGAACCTGCTATATAATTGACTTTTATGAACAGAATGGATCATTACAAACATCTAGCCTGAATAATGACATGGCAGGTGAGATTGCCAACTGCTGTATTTCACATATGATCCAGAAGACGTCTGTTTAACCTTTCTCTGGTCATTCCCCTAAAGCAAGGTGGAGCAGCAGCACTACAGGTTATGTATATGCTTAACCATTAAAAAGAATATTTATCTCCAGAGCCTGATCCTTGTCCCCATTTGTCTTTGCCTCTGCCTCTGTATGGTCTATCTGTGGATATCCAGAGGACTTATTAAAGGTTACTTTAAATGCAAGTGCACCCTCAAATGTACTCTGTAGACTCTGTCCCCCTCTGTCCACTGGAGGAGGGATGCTCTAAACCTGTACTCCTTCACTTTTGCCTCTAGCCATGGTATGTGTTAGACAGTAGGTGATGTGACCCTCCAAGGCTGTTCCTGCATCCCTTTAGGTGCTTTGCAATTGCAACTCCTCAGGCTTACTGAAGTAAATGTTAGAGCCCAGCTCAGTATCTTGGTGTATGATTTGCCTTTCAGGCCCAGACACAGTGATATCAAAGCAGAGATACTGGGGAGCTGTTTCTCAGCCACACCCCATCCTTCCCACTTACACTCTGCTTTCCATGGATATATTTATGTGGTATTTCGCAGTAGATGTGAACTCACTCTGCCCACATACAAAGCCCACTTTGAGTGAGTCAGCTCCATCAAACAAGCTGAGTAGCTCTGGTTAGCATGCTACAAAACCTGAGAGGTTAGGAGGGAAAGGTTGGCGACTCTGCTCCGTGCCAAGAGAGGGCTTGTGGTGACAGAGGAAGCATCTGTCCCCCTGCACATTTGTAGACATCCCCAAGGGGAAACAAAATTAAAAATGTAGAAACTTCCTTTCGAAAAACTTCCATGCTCAAGTTTTCCCCCGTCTTCCGTACTTATCTGCTCTCTATCTCATACTTGTTGTAGGAGTTTGTGTGTGCCAATAAAGCTTGTGACCAAAGTCGTTCCTGGCCCACCCTCATCTGAAACACTCTGCTGGAGAGCAGTTTTCTTCCTCTGAGGTCTCTTGTGATAGAACAGAGCTGCGTTCTGTGAGCAGGAGCTGCTGTAGAAAGGTGATTTTGTTAAGCATCAGGGAAGGGTGAGAGCTGGGCTACCTTGCTGCTGTGCCACAGAGCCCGCTGGTGGGATGTAGCTGTGCATGCTGATCAGAGCTCTCTTCCCAGGATATTGCTAATGGCAACCTCTTGACCTGCCTTTGTGTAATACATTTCAAGTGGCTCCATTCGGCTCCAGAAAAATATGATTTCTAGGCTGCATCATAATGTTTTTGCAAACATAACCTTAAAAAGCAGTAATAGCCTTGCTGTGCCCATATCAAGGAATAAAATTAATCATACACTTTGTGTTTGTAATGTGATTTTTCCACTTTTATGCTGCTTTATTATTAGCTGATATATCATTGTATTACAATTTCCATATCAGCTGCACCTCAATCAAATATTTTGGTGTCTCTAAGTTTTTGTACACCAAAGGGAGAAAATAATTCTTTGGCCTCATGCTTTATCTGTGTTTTCTCCCACTGGAGACAGTTCAGGGTAAAGAATGAATCTTATTTCATGTATTAAACAAGTCTGGAAATATAGCGTTGTCTTACAAGAATTCCTGATGATTCTTTTTGAATGCCTTTTCTCCAAATGTTCCAAATCCTTGAAGCAAATAGTGTTTAACTTCTAAAGTAAGTTCTTGTTTCCTGTCAACATTTCAAAACAAGAGAACAACTTAATTTTTTCTTGTTAGTTTTTTCTTGTGCCATTTTTTGGTTTAAAATCCCTGAGATGACATTCAAGAGAAAATGACAGTGTTCTGTTTCAAAAACAGAGTAAAAATACAAAGCTTTTATTTTGACATCTCCCGGGAGTGTAAATCAAATTTCCTCTTGTTAAAGCATTTTTCAAAAAAATCACTTTTTCCACTTTTGCCATAGTGCTGACTTTTTTTTTTTTTTAAGTGGAAGAAGGTGCTTGTGGGACACAGGGACTGAAAGTGTCCATAAAGTTGTCTGAGGGAATGGGGTGCTGATGATCAGAGCAGGGATGTCCAGCTGTGTCCTGTCTTTACCATTTCATGCGACGGTAAAGGAAGCAATTGTTATCTCCTGTTTCTTTGATACCTGAGAGTCATAGTGAGAGGCTAAGGATATGGCAGGTGCTGCACAGATAGTGCAACGAGATTGTTCCTTAACGACAGAGTTTATAACATGCACACAGGATAAGGCACAACAGAGAGATACAAACATATAGCAGGAGGACCAGGCACCCATGCACTGCGATTGCAATGGTCCACTCACTAAGGAGGAGTAGGGAGGGACTTGTCTGCATGCCAAAAGGGTGTACAATAGATATTGGTATAATAAACGCTTTGGAGGGGTACATGAGTTCCTAAGCAGTGAAGAAGGAATGATTTAGGGTTGAGCAGTGAAGGGCCTTCGCAATAGAAACCAGTTGATCTGATGGGAAGAGAACACAGGAGCAGTAGAAGGGTATGAACAGAGAAGAACACTTGGAGTTAAGAAGAGCATTGAGTTAATGTGATGATGGTTGCAGCAGTATTCTGAGCTGTGCAGTTAATTATGATAGCTGGAGAAAACAGGTCTTGTAATGATGGCATTGTTAGAACTGACAACCTGGATCTAGCTCTAGTGTAGTATGCAAATAGTCTAACAAGTACTAGACTTCAGAGAGGCAAGAAACTTATATTCTACACATCTGTTGTGTGTCTTAGAAAATTAGTTCTAAATTGCTTGTTTTAAAACCAGGGCCTTTGGAAGTCATCCACATTATTATAATAAACCCTGCCCACTGCTGCAGAACTTAGGAACAAGATGAGGACTGAGGCCCTATTGCATTAGTCGCTGCCTGGATTTAAAGTTATAAGGAGAGCTTTAATGACAACTTCTATTCCCTGATGCTATTTAGCTTATTTTAGGGAAATTGTTGGGTAGGGGTGTGGAAATCCAGAAGTATAGAGGTATGAAATAAGTGAGAAGAAAGCTGAAATATTCAAAGGACAGCAGTGCAGGGAGAACAGATGAAGATACTACATGGCTGTAGAGATGAAAGGTCTAACACATCCAGCAGAGAGGAAAGAGTTCCTTCTCAGAGCACAGAAAACACCCCAGTGAGCTCAAGTGGGACTGTGGGCTCGTGCTTTCATGGCCTGTGCAGCTGCTCCTTACAGCTTGAGTGGGTTGACTCCTCCCTTGCTATTCCCTTGTGCTGACTGCAGAGCATATCTGAATAGTAAAGAGATTTGCAATTAAGAGAAATGCTTCAGAGAGCTAAAAAAGCTCTTGTTTTTGCTGAATGTATATTTTGTTGCATCTTTTTTCTTTTTTATTTTTTTAAGGCATTAAATTAACAATTAATAATTTTCAGGGCGGTCACCTGCTTTTACCAAGCACTGAGATTTGATCCCTACATCTCCTAGCAAATAAGAAGGCAAGGAACCTCAATAATCATTGCTAAGACAGCTGTTGCCTGGGTACCTTCATATATCTGCACTACTGAGAGGGAATGACCTGAAGAAAAGGGAAGGTTTATAAGCCAATGCTTCTATTTCACCTGAGTGATCTCAGCTGCACCTTTGCTACATCTATCCTTCCCTCCTTTCGTGCATCAGGCCCGGGCAGGGAAGGCTGAGGGACAGCAGATGGTAGGCTGACTGTTGCTCAGTTTAGAAAGCAGCTCCTAACATTTGGCTCACACCTGTCAGCAGACTCCGTATACACTTGTTTATCCTCCTCTGTACCATATGTTTCCATGCAAAATCAGTTCCAATGATCTATTGCCTTATTTCTATCACTCCTATTATGGTTGTAACTGAGCATTTCACAGTCATTAATGCATTTACCCTGACAGCATCCCTGTTGCGTAGGCATCTAATATCACCCACTGTACAGATGGGTTAGCTCGAGCTCAGATCCACAGCTCCTCAAAGGTCTCATTGAAATCGATGGGAAGGAAACACATCTCCAGGAGACGAAAATTTGGGAGAGCAAGCTGCATGCTGAGTTTCACCCAAGGAATTTGCAGTGGAGTGAGGAAATTCCTCTGTGGGATTCTACTTAGATGCTCAGAGTGCTGGACCATTCCTGATTTCCTGACACAGAGCTGCTCCCTGCGTTTCCAAACCCAGCAGAACTGTGGTTGTTGTTGTCATCAGAAAATACTGTTTAAAAGTTAGTTAAAAGCCCATTGTAGTGATAGCAGTCAGTTCAAAAGTATTCTGCCCAAATGAGAAAAGTTGATAAAGACCAAAAAAATGTGCTTCTGCTGGTCTGGAGACTGTCTCCCACTTCCTCTGTTCTTTGTATTCTTGCTTGCCTTCCAGAAAAGAACTTCTTTGCAGCCCTTCAGGTATAAAGTCTATGTAGGAGAGGAACAGGGTTTTCTAAAATGTACAGTATGTACCTATCCGTCACCTACTTATTAATTATAACTAAAAGCATGATTAATCTGTCACAGATAGGGCTGCTAAGTAACCCGAATCATGCTAATGCATTTCTGTCACCTACACAAAAGGCAGCATTATTCTCAGATTTCACATCTGTGTGTGCTAAGGCCCGTGTCCACAGCAGCTGCAGAGCTCTGGTGATGTTTTTCTGCCACAGATGGGATGAGGTTGAATCATGCATATCTGTGTCACTCCCACAGATCCTGTGCAGTGGTTTATTTCCTCAACACTAGTACAATTTAATGAGGTTATCTTTTGCAAATAATTTTGCCTTTTAAAATTGATAACAACTACAGTTATGAGAATTATTTCCAGGAACTCATAATGACTATGACTGAAATTCCTCTGTGGGAAGGGTCAGCATGAAGGCCAAGGTGCTACTTAATCCCTGCAACGAGTAGGAGCTAAGAGGTGCATAGGTCTCCTGCGAGTGTCAATGTCCAAGGAAAATAATTCTTTTGATAAGGTACATCATAATTTTTTCTCTTCTGTGTTCCTTTTCCCTGAATATTCAATTGATCCATTTTTATAATAGCCTATATGTTGGAATGTTAATTTGCAGGCACCAACTTGAGATTATAACCACATTTGAAGCCCTCATACATCCATCCTGTGAAGCAGTCAATGCATGGGTATGCTAAATCACAGCTAAGCTACACAGTGTAACTTTTAACATGTCCTCAAGAAAAGCTTTTCACATAAAAGAGTTTCAAAACTGACACCTCCAGAAGACTAATTATACCCTACAGTATGAGGAGCAGAAGACAGTTCACCCATTGAAGGAACCATTCCACTGATGCCTGGGTAACCTGCTAAAACTTGATGCCCTATTTCTGGGTGGATAAAGTATGAGGAATACAATCATTAGGCTCATTAAATATATAGTATATTTATGCTATATTTATATACACATACATATATATATATATAAAAATCTATTTTATTAGCTATAGACTGTATTGTTTTTTTGACTCCTCTTATATTTTAAATATATATGAGGAGAAAAAACCCAACTTCGATTTTGTCTTTTTACACCTACTAGCTGTTTGGTTAAATAAGATAAAGTTTTATATAAGAGTTTTGGTGTGAACTGCCTGAGACTGCAAGATGATGCTTGCAAGCTGTAGTCTGCACCCCTCCTGTGCTGCATGCCTCAGTGGCCCAAATGAAGAAACCATCAATAGGCACCTTTCTGCATGCAGGCAGACTCTCAGTCAGTAGTTTTCTGAGCATGCAGATTTATGGAAGTTTGTATAGGGAATAGATTTTTTTGTCCTAAGCAATGCAGTAGTCAAGTAACATTCCATGGAGAAAAAGTAGAAGATGGATAAGAAAATATAAACTGCTCCAGAAGAAGTGTTTGTGTGGCTTTTACAGTTATTTGCTTAGATTTTTTTTTTTTATTTGCTCTTTAGTCATCACAGTTTGGTGTCAATGCAGTCCAGGGTAAATGTTTGTAGCCATTCACATGTACTATAGTGACAGAAATTAAATCTTGGAATGCTGCCCTTAATGTAGCAATTTCACCAGTTTCTTGCAAAACTGCTCTCCTACCCTTTCTAATTAATAAACATGATATTCTTCTGTTTGCTCTCCTTTCATTCTGCACAGCTGTACTCTTCTCTTTCATCAAGAAACAGTCACAATTTTGTTTGTCACACTTAAATACGGATTTTTTTCTTCTTTATTTATGAATAGCAGGCTTGGATTTTCTTTATGGAATGGAAATTAAAAGAGCCCTGACATTTAGAATGTAAAGGAATTGCTCCAAATGATTATAGTCGTGTTAAAATGAGTCACACACTTTTGATCCAAACTTCCTGACATACACATCCATATATATTAATCATTATGACATCATTGAAGAATTATTTTTACCTTTTTTATAAAAGCTGAGTGCATTTGTCAACTCATCAAATTATATTTAATCCAGTGAACATACAGATTGGTTAGGAGGAGCATGTGCTTTCAAATAACAGCAGAGATCATCTCTAAGTGTCTGAAAATGTTGTGCATGTAAAGACATGTAGCATATTTGCACTCTTTGAAACACAGGTGAAAAGCCCACTGTAAAAATAAAACCCACATAATGAATTAGTTTTACTAAAGAGAATTAAACTTACCTGTCAACAAATGCGTGGTGTAGTACAAAGATAGGATCATTTGCAGAGCCTTGTACTTGGGACATGGAGCCATTCATGTAGATGTGAAGTGCATTATGCAAACTGCTTTGCGATGGGTTTGATATCGCAGTCTGTGGATCAGCAAAGCCTGTAGACTCAAGAGAAAATCATACGCTGATATGACAATGTGTATAATTCTTTTTCCAGTAACAGTGAAGATCAAAGTACTTACTTTCCCTTAATTTACATTCAGCTTTTTAGACAAGAGTTTAGGAAAACTTGTAAAGGAGTGCTAATATATTTCAAAGGCATAGCAAAGATGAAATTAGAATAAGCTAAATTAAAACTCCTGCCATGTAGCTAATGCAGCGTGTCAGCAAATGTACTGCTTAATTGCTTTATATTTTTAAATTTCTTTGTCCTTTTTGTCTGGCTGGTAAAACGCAAGATAATCCCTAGAGACGTTTATATGTGAACATTTATTTATGTTGAGAAAACTTATTCCCTTTATTTTCATTTTAAATCTCTATACTTACAGGTTCCTATTTTACCTCATCGTACACTCAGTCATTTATTAATGTTTTTCTCTACAGAGCACATTCTTTTATTGATAGGAGCCAGCGCAACACAAGCTATAATCTCTACAGAAGGATTTGGTGAGTAATCAATAATCTTTTACAGTCAGACTTGCAGGACGGAAGTCTGTGGACTGCTATTATTTTGGAGGACACTTCAAAGATGGGTTTTAGGAAGAGCTTACTCAGACCAGCTCCCAAACAGGAAGTACTGGAAGATGAGTTTATGCATTAGTTTTTATCTTGGTAGCCTGTCTATACTTAGCTCTGATGTTACAGCCCTACTCAGCATCCTGTCAGCCGTGCCTCCAGCCTACTTGTTAGGAATCCTAGCAAAAGCCACCTCAACCATCTGATCCCTCTCTGGGATTTTCCCAGAGAATAGAAGGAGAAACCTTTATTGTCCTCCCAGTCTATTTCTGAACCTGATGCTAGCTCTGATATTTGCCACAAAATCTCTCCGATCTGTCTCTTTTATTTGGTTCCTCAAGATGTCTTCTCACAATTCCTGTAAGCTGTAGGATGAGGAAGCGTAGTGGAGGCACATTAAAACATCGTCACAATTTAATTATCAAATAAAAAGGGCTGTGAACAATATGGTCATTGGGTTGATCCTCAGTGTTTTCCCAATACTGTTGCAGTCTTTCAGACCTGCAAGGTGGGGAAAATAAAGATATTAGCTTTTAACTATGGGAAATTCTTAATGGACTTTGAACACTTGCTTTATTTACTTATTTGGACCAAGAACTAGCATTTGAAGGAGAATCAGTAATACACTTTTGAAGTGTATCTCCCAATAGACCTTCTATTTGACACTGTGACTCACACCACAGAGCAATTTTTGACTTTGCAAGCTGGATTCCTTTTGTAGAAAATCTAAAATGTGCCAGCTATCCGAGGGTGTTCTGTTCGGGAGACGGAACTACACACAATATGAAAAAAACCCCTTCCCTGTCAAAACCCTAATGTTTAACATGGAATTCAGGTCCACAGTACCAGCTCTTTTGCTCTGGATTTTCTCCTCTCTGAGTCACACATGAGCTGGGTCGTCCTCTGAACTTGGAAACCTGAGTTTTAGACCCAACAGGGACTCTGATCTTCTGTGTGAAATGATTGCATTGCTTTGCCACTCTAAATTCCCTCACTGAGCTTTGTCTTTTCAGTCAACCTCTTCAAACAAAGGGAGAACATCTGGCATAAATCCACTGTTATTTATAGTAAGAATCAGATCATAACCGTAGCACCTAGAAACCAAAATACCATGATAACCATCCATCTTTCTGAATCTAACAGTATGACAAAACTTATGAGAAATTCAGGGGAAGTCAGAATTGAAAACATAATTAGGACATTTGGGGAAGTTAGAGTTGGCTTACTGTGAAAAGTGTAAGTCTTTAAGGTAAAGTAAATCTGGATTTAAGGAACAAAGAGGAACACGTTAACACCTGGAGATTTTAAGTACATCAGATGTGGACCAGGATTCTGGAAGAGGCTGCTTGGTGATATAAACAGGAAAGGACAGAAGTTTTCAAAGGGAAAATTGGGCCCACAGAAATCTGCATGATGGTGAATGCTATGCTTCCTAGCTATCAAATCGGGGGGAAAAACAGAGTAAAATATAACTTATGAAGAATGATGTACACTGACAGTCTGTCCAGAACTCACAGGAAGCAATGCCAGCAATTTTGGCTTTCTTGCTGCTGGCCACAGCACATGGTTATTGGGATCAGTCAATTTAGCAACACTACAACATTTCTGTGAATATGAACTGGATATCACATATCTGTGTATCATTCTGAAGCAATTCTTCCACTTATATTCCACTGCATTGTAAGTATGTTTAAGGGAAGAGAAACTTTTTGCAGGGTCTGGGTAGACAGATAGATGTTTGATATCAGCGTTCGGGTACTTCTTACATTTTTTAATGCATTGCAGACAGTTGATCTAATCATTCATAAAAATACACAGAATACTCATTTTGGCTCTGGACAGCTTTTCATGGAACATCTGCACATGAGTAATTTATCTTAATCATCAAAATCTCTGTACTGGAACAACTTTAGCAACCCCACCCTCTGGCTCAGATAATTGGGGTGCATCCAGCCAATGTCAAACATGATGTCATGTTTAACCCTGCACGTGAGAAGTTCTAATACCTGATCTCTTGCTATGAAAACTCTGTATAAATTTTTAATTTAGCAGGAATAAAGCCACGATGTGATATCACTATATCTTATTAGCTTGGGTCTTATTCTTTTCTCTCAGACTTTTTGAAAGACTTCAGTACAATCAGCTATGCAGGATGACACACGGGAGTGGAGTTGCCCAAAAAGCATATGTGAAAACTTCACTGTTTTTTTGGAGTACAGGAAACTTTGTTGAGGTAACTGCAGTAAAATAACCTCTAAAGCAGATGTGAGACTACAGATACAAGCAGTGAGCTGAAATAAGAGTTCCCTGTCTCCATATAGGGGAACTGTTCTTCCTCCAGCTGCCTTGCCCCATGCTGTGCCTTCCTCTCCTCTACTCTAACTTTAGCTCGCCAGTCCTTCTGTGAACTGATTTCACTCACTATTCTGGCAGTAAACTACCCTGGAGTGTGGGATGTCAGGTTTTTTTTTTCCAGGCCACTAAAGTGTAGAATCTCATGTAAGGATATGATGAGAAAAAGTGACGGTACCAAAAAAGGAGGGTGAGAGACTGACGAATGGAGACTGCAGTGAGCTGTTAAATCATCTTGGCCAGTATAGGAAGCTGTGACATTCAGGAATTCTTACAAACCCTTGGTTGATCATGGTGCATCAGAAATAGCTATCAGGACATACATCACTGAAGTGAAGTTTCTCCAGCAATTTCAATAAGAGAAAATTCACAGTTTTAGGGCTTCATAAACCTTGTTCTGCTACTGCTTGTAACACTGTTAATCAGCAGCAGTGATTCAGTGGATCTGAAGTAGCTTTACTGGACCAGGCTGAATTAAATCAGGTGGGAATTTAGACCAAAGTTTATTAGAATAGAAACTAATGATGCTACTCAAAATTAAGGCTGCCTGACAGTTTTTAGGACGGTATATAGGCGGTTCTCACTGAACATGCAATTAGGTCAGGTGTATGTCTTTTAATAGAGTAGTTTTTATTAACTAAGGATATTTCAATCTACTTACAGAGACTATAGAAGTCCAGGCATGATCAGTCAAGTGGAGAGCTTTATGTATTGAAAGCAGGTTGTGTTTTCCTCAGTTGCTCATTTGCCACTGACTGAAGTGCTGTAACTACACTTAGCAGCAGGTATGCAGAGCTCAGAGAGCATTAGCACAGCAAAGTGCAACAGTAATGGAGGATCCATTCCAACAATCCTATCTCCTTTAATTATCTTAGGGAACTGCTTAGCATCCCTGGCATCCCTAACATCATTTAGACATCCATAAGAGTTTTGCAAGTGGTTTTCTGAACCGCAAAACAGTATTTCTTACAAAGTAAATTTTACTTTTGTGTGGCTTTCTAGGCCAGTGGTAAGGACAGCTGGTCCTTTAAAGGCCAAATTATACTTTGTATGTTGCATATTGAGGGGATTGAGTGCCCCCCCAGTCTATTTGCAGAAAACACTAAGCTGGATGGTTGATCTGCTGGAGGGCAGGAATCACAGAATCAATTAGGTTGGAAAAGACTTTTGAGATCATCCAGTCCAACCGATGACCAAACATCCCATGTCAATTAGACCGTGGCACTAAGTGCCACATCCAGTCTTTCCTTAAACTCTTCCAGGGATGGTGACTCCACCACCTCCCTAGGCAGCCCATTCCAATGTCTAATCACCCTTTCTGTGAAGAGGTTCCCCCAATGTCCAACCTAAACCTCTCATAGCTTGGAGCTATGTCCTCTCATCCTGCTGCTAGTTGCTGGGCAGAAGAGACCAACCCCACCTGGCTACAACCTCCTTGCAGATAGTTATAAGGTTCCCCATAAGTTTTATAAGTTTTCCTCAGGCTAAACAACCCCAGCTCCCTCAGCTGCTCCTCATAAGACTGGTTCTCCAGACACTTCACTATCTCTGTTGCCCCTCTCTGGGCTGGAAGAAGGCTCTGCAGAGAGATCTAGACAGGCCAGATTGATGGGCTGAGGAAAATTGTATGAGGTTCAACCAGGTGAAGTGGTGGTTCACAGCATGAGTGCTGCAGGTTTGGGGAAGCGTGGCTGGAAAGCTGCCCAGTGGAAAAAGATCTGTTGCTCAACAGCAGCTGAACATGAGTCAGTGTGTGCCCAGGTGGCCAAGAAGACCAATGGCATCCTGGCCTGTATCAGTAACAGTGTGGCCAGCAGGACCAGGGCAGTGATTGTCCCCCCGTACTGGGCACTGGTGAGGCCCCCCCTCCAATCCTGTGTTCAGTTTTGGGCCCCTCACTGCAAGAAAGGGCTTGAGGGGCTGGAGCGTGTCCAGAGAAGGGCAACGGAGCTGGGGAAGGGTCTGGAACACAAGTGTGGTGAGGAGTGGGTGAGGGAGCTGGGGGTGTTTAGTCTGGAGAAAAGGAGTCTTAGGGGGGACCTTCTCACTCTAAAACTGCCTGAAATGAGGCTGCAGCAAGGTGGGGGTGATTCTCTTCCCACAGGCAACAGAAGAGGAAATTACCTCAAGTTGCCACAGGGGAAGTTTAGAGGAGATTTTAGGAAAAATTTCTTCATGAAAATGGTGGTTGGGCATTGGAACAGGCTCTCCAGGTAAGTGGTAGAGACGCCATCCCTGGAAGTGTTTACAAAACATGTGGATATGGCACCTGGAAATATGGTTTAATTGTGAAAATGGCAGGTTAGTATTTGGACTTGGAGATCTTAGAGGTCTTTTCCAATCTTAATGATTCTGTGATTATATGGTTTAGTGATGGACATGACAGTGTTGAGTTTATGGTTGGACTCAATGATCTTAAAGGTCTTTTCCAGTCTAAATGATTCTATGATTCTCTATTTGAGCCCAGCTTAGTCCCATTCTCCTGGGGTATGATTTTTTTCTTTAATAAAGTTTTCACATTTTAGAGAAGTTCAGGTCAGATAGATGCATCTACTTTAAAACAGGAGGAATATAAGAATTTTTAGGCCATATTCTTGAAGCTCTTCGAAGTTAGGGATGTTCTTCTAACTTATATTTGTGGAGTATTTATGCCATTGGCAAATTCACAAGAAATTTTTCAGGGTTAAATCTTACATACTTTCTCAGGCGGTGTTATTACTGTACTCCCTCTAGAGTGAGGTAGCTACAAGATCCATACCATTTGACCTATGTGACTGGAGTAAATGAAAGTTTGTGATTATCTAATTTAGACCATGTCATCATCTACTTCTTTTTTTTCTTAATATTTCTCTTGTAGAGATTCAATATGATCTGTACTGAATAGTTCTTCTAGTTCTCTACAAACGGCTCTTTGCAATTTGACAACATTTTCTCAGTGTACAGCATAAATTTATCTTGAGCTGGAGGTTCAAGCTGGATGAGGAATGTTGGCTGTAACTTTTTCATTTAGAAGTTTTCTGCTGGCTAACTTCATTTTTAGAAACCATTTTTTCTATAGATTCATGGATCGCTGTGAAAACACTGAGAAAAGTTTTCCAGATGAAAATTTCTAGTTTCAGGAAAAAAAAAGAAAATGTCCTATTGAAATGAAATTACATTTTGAAATGTTTAATGTTTAATTCCATTATTTCATGACAGAATAGCAGTAGCAATACATAATTGTGACAGACAATGGAATGCTATGACATGGCTTGGCTTGATACCATTTGTCATGAGTTAATTCATGAATAATGAAAGTGATACAGGGTTTTAGATTTTTTTTAATGTTCTTCTGTCACTTTGTGCAAAACTTAAAAGGCCCTGATTTTCATTTGAAGTTTCTGTGAAAAAGTAATTTCAACTGTGGAATCTGCTCATAAAGAAAAACAAAGTCTAAATTTTTCATCCATCTCTTATTGTTAGGAAGTAGCATTCAAGGTGTTACACACCGAAACTGAACTGAACAAAGAAGCCAAACTACTTAATTTGAAGTCAGCTAATCCATTTCTGATCTTTCCCAATGCTTTTAAACTAGGTTGATTTTCTGCTCTCTTCTATCCATGAAGTTTCCAATGCAGTCAACAGTTCCCCGGTTAGGACCCTGAATCAACAAATCCTATTTAAAATAATTGCTCCCAAGGGCAAAATGTAAACTGCTTTTAACCTGTTGTTTTTCATTCATAGCAGAAGCTTGTCTGCCACAGAGAGGGCAGCTCATGTGCTCAGCCCCTTGGGGGTGTTTTATTGAACAATATTGACCTTTGCTGTTTATGGCTGTTGTGACATAAATTCTTCAGTGACATAATTTCTGTCTCTGCAGCAGCACTTTTATGTTCGTCAAACAGAAATTTCAGCCTGCCTTGCTGTCATCTGCTCATAGAGATGATGATATTTGCCCCTTTGAAGGACAAAAGTTTTAGCCTTTGTTCCAGTACACTGAAGAATGAAAAAGCGTAAAGTTTTTCCCAGAAGGGGATCTTCTATGTGATCACAGGTATTTCCCATTACAGAACTGAGGCATAAATCTCACATTGGTGTAAATCAGGAATTGCTCAATTACAGTCACTGGCTTAGTTCTGATCACCTTTCGTGAACCTATAGTAACTCCAATAAGGTCAATGCACTTACTTTGGATTTCCTTGGGATCTAAAAGGAATTAGAATTTGACCTTAGGTGTATTGGCACAAAATTGTGCAAATAAGTAAAGCAGCATTGAACAATGTTTTGCTTACAAAAAGAACAAAGTGTTGGGAACTACAAAATGTTAACAGGAACTTTGTTTGTAAGAACACAGTCAAGAAGAAGTAGGCAGGCACAGACACAGTAAATGCAAGTCGTCAATTTAAGCTTGGCATTTTTACACAAAAAACTAAACTAGCCACATTTAAGAAAGGATTTAATACAATATAAGGGTGGTTTTTCTTGCAGTAAAATTTCTTTTAAAATTTTCCACCATTTTTTTCAACATTACCCTTGAATTCTTGACTTCACATTGCAGTTCAGTATCTTGTTAACTAAATGAGTTGGTTGGCAGAAATGTTTGTGGTTCTGTGGTGTAAAGTTGTGTTGAAATGATTCAGGTCAAAAAACAAAATAAAATACTACCATGGACCATGCTTTTGCTTTTGTTTACAATACCAGTAGCATGATGGTAGACCCTCAGTTATTCATGACTTGTTTGCTTCAATTCCTTTTTCTCTACTCCTTCTACTCCACACTTTGCATCCATTCACACACTATATGGAGTAAAATGTAGGCAAAGCTCTACTCAGTTATGTCAGCTTTTTCTTTCCAATACTTCATGTAGTTTCTGTTTTCAAGGACAGAAAGCACAGTTATGCTCAGAGATGCAGACAATTATTGTCTGGATTCTTTCTAGTCTGCAAGAGACAAATTCTGAATTTGTGATGATTTTTACAAAGAAATTGGTCCACTTTTCCCAAGGAAGCTTTATGGCATTCCACACTGCATTAAGACTAAGACTGAACATATTAAAACTGTTGCTGTCATGGAATCATAGAATGGTTAAGGTTGGAAGGGACCTCAAAGCTCATCTTGTTCCAACCCCTTGCCATGGGAAGGGATGCCACTCACTAGATCAAGTTGCTCAGGGCCCAAACCAACCTGGCTTTGAACACTTTCAGGGATGGGGCAGACACAGCTTCTCCAGGCAACCTGTGCCAGTGCCTCACCATCGTCTGAGTAAATAATTTCTTCCTAATATCTTTTCTAAACCTTCACTCTTTCAGTTTAAAACCACTGGCCCTCGTCCTCTCACTAGCTGCCCATATAAAAAAAAAAAAATTTCTCCCTTCTTTTTATAAGCCCCCTTAACGTACTTGGAGGCCCCAATAAAATTCCCCCAAAGCCTTCTCTTTTGTAGGCTGAACAACCCCAGCTCTCTCAGCCTGTCTTCATAAAAGAGTTGCTCCATCCCTCTGATCATCTTTATGACTCCTTTCTTATCCTCACTCTTACTCCTATCTTGTGTTGTTATGCCCTTATGCAGTTCCTTGCAAACCAAAAGCTCATGGACATCAAAAGTACATCACATTTGATTCAGCTGATATATGATATTGTAGAAATATATTTATTGATAAATGTACAATATGTTATCCTTTCTTATTAACAATTTTGCAAGATTCAAAAGAGTTTAGTAGACAGATATTAAGAATTTCTTTTAGTAAAGAACTTCTGTTTACTAGCCAATTAGGAAAATTCAAAACAGGTTAAATAGATAAACATCTGAATTCTTTTGGAAATTATACCAAGTGTCATTTTTGAGGGATAGCTTAATCCATGTTCCTTGGACTTTGGGAAAAAGTCTGCTGTAGAGCTCTCAGTGGAATGATGACATAACATGCCAACTGGCAGCATCCTCTTTCACCCTTGTAATGCAGCCTGGTCCCTGGAAGGCAGTGAATTCCAGGGCCAAGATGTACCCCCACGGCTACATGGTTACGTATGGTTGTGCACAAGCAGATTATTGGATGTTCTGCTTTTCTGCTGTGCTGTATTTATTTTGCAGTGCCTGGTGCTGACTGTAGCAGGAGACAGTATCTCCTAACAGACGGACTTAGGGTCCGGCCTTGTCTATAGTTTCTAGTTTGTTATCAAATGCCTTTAATGTGGTTCTTTCTGTCTGCTGCTATTCTAGGTGCAAACATAACTTCTTTCTTTTTTAGTTATTCTTCATGAAATCAACTCAAGCTTCCCAGAGTTTGAAGACTCTAACCCCAGAGAGAATCAATTTACAGATGGAAATGACATAACAGAATAAAGCGTGTTACCTTCCAAAGTGTTCCGGAAACTGTAATTGGCCATTTTATCCATGGGTCCAGATTCATATTGAGTCAGTGAAAGGCAAAATTCAACATCAGCTGAGGATGGGAGCCTTGGGGTCCTTGATTTGTCGTTGTTCCCAGGATTTCGCTGTATAGGCCCCTCGCTCGTGGCGCTGCATAAAGCCTGTTGGCTGTTGTACTCTTCAGACCGAGTGCAAATTACCTGTATAAAATACTTTCTATTAGAGGAGTTGCAATTACAAAAAAAAAAAAAAAAAGAAAACCCAACAAAAAAACCCCAAAAGAGCTACTTTGAATAATTTTTTTTAAGAGCAAAGAAAATGTACAATGTAATAAATTTGTTTCAAAAATATATATTATTTTTTATATTTTATGTGTATGATTTTAATAAAAAACAGTTATGTCATAGAAAACAGACCTCTAATACAGTGAATATTCTGAAGTAATATGCTTATCTGTATCTGAAACTACCCACGTGGACTAAGGCATCAAATCTCATTCATGCTCTTGAAAACTCACAGAGGCTAAATTCAGTGTTACCCACCAATGCAGCAGGATACAGAGTTAACTCTGCTGCTGAAGTTGCTAAAGGGAGGCTTTTTGGCTACAGCAGGCTACTGAACAAAGCCATAATCACAGATTTTTTTACCCCACACAGTAAGAGTGGCAATTGTTGACTTGAAATATGAAAAAAAGTTATTATGAAAATATCTGTGCGTGCTTTGTCAGGGTAAATGGGCACTTACTTTCTCTATGTCTCAAAGATGCTACATTTGTGAAATGAGAAAAGTTGCTGCTGTACTTCCTAGAAATGTTCCAGAGATGAACATGTGTGACCAACTGAAATACCATAGTGATGGATATTGGGAAAGGATCTTAGAGAGATCGATACAGATGTAAAATACTGCCAGAATCCAGCATCATTTATATAAGTGTTCTGGGTTCACAGACAAAGTCCAATTACAATGGCATAACAAGTCATAATTTCTCAGATGATCTGTAGAAGCTGCCAGTCCAATTTGAGACTCCTGGAAGAGCAAGGTAGTTCAGTGATGGGTCTATGATAACGAAACAGAACAACAGTGGCTCAAAATTTCCAGTTGTTTTGTATCCCTAGCAGGTAAGGCTGAGGCTCTGAATCAAAGTCACTGTCTACTGTTTTGCTTTCCTCCTGAAAAAAACACCAAAACAAGTAAAACTCCAAACCACCCGAGACCCCTTTAAAACACAGGACTTTGCAGTTAGCAAGTAATCAATGTGGTTAATGAGAAATTTGTGTGGAGAAATAGTAGGTCTCATTAGTGAGTGAGACATCATAGGGGAGAAAACACCTAACACTGAAAGCTCAACTTCTTTTATGCTGAAGGTATATTACTGTTTCATGGAGAAAAACAATGAACAAGAACGCGAGTGAAAGCAATCATGTCTGCTTTGAATGAAATGGAAGAACATGTGATTCTCTGTTGATGAAGGAAGTGGGTGGGAGATTAATTTCACTTATACTATCCAAGCACAAATTGTGAGATTGAATCAACGCTTTAAGATGACCTCTGCAGTCAGGGGAGAGCGAGAGGCATCTCCTCAGTGTGATTCAGCTCTCCCAAACCAGATGTCTGGTAGGTGAGATGTACTTACCTCTGGGGGTGCCTAACTCTCTCCATTGACTAAGTCAACAAAATAAATGAGTAAAAAATCAATGCAGAAACTGTCTCTGGACTGCAGTTAGCAAGGGAAGCAAAATTAAGAGTGTTCAAGTTAATGCTCTACTTCTGCATTAGGGTTGGATGAATCACACCCTGGAGGCTCAGAAGTGCTTCTGAACTAACTAAAGACAGAGCCAAAGGCAAGTTGATGTGCTGCTGAACTAACTTTTGAACGAGTGGAAGGAGATCAGATGAATCCTTTTGTAAGTGATTTGATGACAAATCCACAGATGATGTTTGATGAAGCTGGTGTTATAACATAGAGTCCTTAAGAATCTGGAGCTCTTAAAAGATGAATTTTCTATGAATATGAATATCATGAACAAATTATTCTCATCTTTTTTGGGGTTATATAAGAAAGCTTATCAGAGCACTTTATCCTTAGACACTGCCCTGTTAGCTGCAGTCTGCTCATGACTGTTAAAGCTACTGAGGTGCCCTTGCAGGCTGTAGGTAGTTTTCCAGCAGAGTTGCATGAGCACATTTCCCCCGGAAGCTCACCAAGTGGGTCAGGATTGTACCTCTAAGAGGGACTCAGGTCAGGAATGTGCCTCTAAGGAGTCTTTTCTGAGAACCCCCACCAAGAAGGGAGAGGTAGCGACAGGAAGAGGCTCACAGTTATAAACACAAGCCACAGCTACAGTGCTGTTTTTATGTTTGGTTTGTATTGCTGACGGAGTTGATTCCCATTAGGAGGAACATAGACGGATGATTCAGGAGAAGCTCTAGTAATTTCTTTGTTTATAAAAATGCACCATTCTGTGTTTCTAGAAGTGCATTAGTGATGAAGGCAAATGTGCCTTGGCTGGTGACGCTCAACCTGTTTCTCAGTTGTCACTTGGCTCAGAAACTACCTATGTGTGGATTTTCTTTCTCTCTGTCTTATGGGCTTTATCTACATTCATATCTCCTGGGTTCTCCATCCTGTCATCTCCTATCTTTCATCCTTTTCCCACTGCCCTGGGGATATATCCCTATTGTGTCTTAAAGAGGAATTGCATGCTGTGTCCAAGACCCAGTTTTCAGATATTCAGATAGGGAATCTTCAAGCATGAGATCAAATATATTTCTAAACAAAGAAACTTTCCCTCTTTGTTCTGTTTATCCATTTCAGGGGGATCTAATGTGATTGTTAATGTCATGAGTGTTATAAATTGTTAGAGTGCTATTTTTTTTTCCATTTATGTTTCAGTGTAGCCTTTGTTAACTGTCTGACTAACCAAATTCATCCTGTTAACTGTCTGACTAACCAAATTCATCCTAAACAGAAGCCAGATGCCACAAAGCGTTTGGTAAATCACGGTCAAGGAATGCCAACATAAATTCCAGGAATGAAAATGCTTGTCTGTAACCTTTTGCTTTTTTTTTTTTTTTCTTTTTCTGAACTAAAAATTAAGTCCTGGTCATAAAATTAACCAGGATGCTTTTCCAGAAAGATTTAACTTAGATGATATTAATAATGCGTCTGTCCTGAAATTATAATTTGGTGTTTTAACTGTCATGTGATGTGTAAGTGATAATAGAACATTGATCAGTTAAATGGTTCTTTCTGGATATAATCTGCATAAAGGATACATAAAATAGGTCACATAATTGTCTTCTTTTCCTTTGGTGGGAATTCTTTTTACTGTTAAGATGTTGGTTTAAAACATGATTTTTTGTTCCCTTTTAGCACAGTCCTGAGCAAATTTCTCAGTTCACCCTGGACAAATCTTCAAATTCCAGCTGCACCTGCCTGTGTGAATTCCTCAGCTCCAGGGAAACTGTTAGGAAGATGCTCTGAGGAAAAGATTATGTAAGTAGTGAGCAGAGCAAATGCCAGTAGATGGCAGTCCAGAATATGCAGCCTCGCTTCTGGAGCTTGTAGCACCCAGCAAAAAAAAATCCCTCTGTGCACTGCAGCTGAAATCTTGAACACAGCTCTTTGGAGTGTTTCTTAGAAAACAGGCTGTAGAAGCTACTGTCTCACACCTTTGGCAAATGGGAAAGCCTTTTGTCTTTTACTTTGCAACTGCATGCACAGACCAGCCCCAGCGCCAAAACAAAGGGAACTGCATTACAGAACACTTCTGCGATGTTCAGTCTTTTGCCTGCTGTCTCTAAATTCAAAGCTTTGCGGAATTTTGTGACAGATTTCTTGTGGTTACTTTTGCTTGTTAGATCTCTGCTCACAAGGGCATTCAACACTGATAATATATTCCTGAACACTTGGGAAAAGAGGATTCTCTGTGGTATTGAAATAGGTGCTCACTTACAAAGTGATCTGAAGCTCCTCAGTTTGTTGTGGCAGTAGAGCCACTCGAAGGGCTAATCCACACCTCTGTGTCCTTTAAAACGGGTTCCTTGCTCTGCTTCTCTTCTGAGTGCCCTGAGCAGGGGTCTGCCCCCCTCCAGAAGCTGAACCAGCATAATTTCATAGTGTTGTGCTACAGATTATATAGCCTGAAAGAACCACTTCAGACTACAGTCAGAGCAACCACTTAACTTGCTGAGGTGTGCCAGTCACAGAGACGTGATGTAGGCATTTCACAACCTTCCTTGACATCTCCCCTCACCTCAGTTTGTCCTACATGAAGTCTGGACTCCTGAGTTGGAGCCTTGGGTCCTGTTATGGAGCCAAAAGAGATTTTGCACTGATTCATTGTCTTTCTCTGTCTTTCTTCACTTATTTTCACAGCCTTGCTTGGGAATGTCATTAAAGCACAGGTCTCACACTGGGTTTAAAACATTTGGCAGCTATAAAGAGGTTTAATTTTTACTCTTTTTTTTTGCTGCATTAGGGCCTGGCATAATTTAATCCTAATTAAGTGGAATCCAGGAGACATTTACTCACCAAACTGGGAAAATTCAAGGAAATCCCCAGATACAAACTGTACTTTGGGACCTTGCTTTTACAGGTGGAACTTTGAAAGGTGCTGTACCTGTAGCAGACCAAAAGGGTTTTAAGAGATTGTATATATTTATATCTGGTCTTTCATGTACTGCTGAATATTGGCAGGAATGGAAAAGTTGAACAGGCAGAGACTGAAAGAAAAGAAAATACGGAAAGCAAAGCTTTTAAGAAATTTTAACAAATATCTTCTAAATGGGTAAAGTCCTTAATTGTCTTTCTTCCCCTTATAAACTGGGGGAACTGTGAAACTCAGCTAAAAGGAGGTGAGACCAACATGGACTGACAGCATTGAAACAAACCTGGGACCTTCAAGGTATTTTCTCAGCCTTCAGTAAAAGCTGGATGAGTTTCACCTTTTTGCTTGGAGGCAGTCCAGAATTTGGGGGGTAACCTATACCCCATTAAGCACCTCAAAACGGTGCTGGGCCGGAGCAGAAAACTCTGTTAACAATTACTGATGAAGTATTCACTAGCACCTTCTGGTTTGACAGGCCGTGATTCCCTGCTCCCCGGCTGTCTCCAAGCTGTACCATCACTGCTGCTGTCTCCATGTCTACTGTGAAATCACTCAGACACATCTCTCTCGAGAGAGATTGAAGGCTTCTTCCGCTGGTGAACTATTAACAAACCTCAGTTTTTATGAAATTAATCTAGCTATTGATTTACACACCTCTGAAGGTGTATATTCTTTATCTTTTATTCCCGTGACTCCTGAGCAAGCATGGCTGTACACTAGTGGACAGCCAAGCATCCAGGGACCCAGCTCCACTGTCACCCACACGTGACAGCAAATCACAGGGACATAGAGGCTGAGGGTACCCAAGTGGCTGCTTCTGCTGTGCACAGATCCTGATAGCCTCCTGCTGTGGTCATGAGGTAGCAAGTGAAGAAATACCTCTTCCTAGCAGGACATGTTTCAAATTTATAATCCATGTAAGCATATCATTAGAGAACAGGCTTCATAAACTATTTCTTTATATTTACTTGCTCCATTTGGGCTCTTGCTTTTTAATGTACCAGCCTGTACCTGGCATTACAATTTATTAAGTTGCAATAAAAAAAAGTCATTGCGTTTGTGAGTTCCTTGGGTGCCCAAAAGCAGATGGATGTAAGTCTTTGGTTGATTTAAGAATAAAGAAGTGCTGGCTTCTGGTGTTTGTATTTCTGAAAATTTCCTGCAGTTTTTAAAGATAGATGTAAAATAATGTTTCAAATGATGCTGTCAGACTATTCAGCTAGCAATACAGCTCCCTGATAAAATGTACTTAGAATTAAATAACTGTGTCTGAATAGCTGAATTCATATTTCTTATGAAGTCATGTTTTCAGGTAATGGATCTAAAGTACTGTCATTACTAGTTCAGAAGCATTTTATCCATTTTCTATTTGTGTAACTTGTTTCTCTTTTGTAGTAGCTTTCCTTTTGTTTAAGTGGTTCTTCAGGGTGATATGGAATGAAGTACTGAGGGAAATTTTCCGTGCTTGCAACAAAGAATTGGCAGCAGGCTTACCCCAGCACATCCAAGAGCAGCCAGCTCTCCACATTATGTAATTGCTTCTCTCAAGTCTTAGGAGAGACAGAATAGAGGGAGCTGAAGTTGGTGGTGTTTCCTGCTTACCACAATAACAAACTGAAATAGCACTTACATTCTCCAGCTTTATTTTCTTCATCCTATGTCTAGCACACTGTGGGGATTCCCAGACTCTAATGTTAACTACCAGCAGAAAGGTTCTGCTTTTATTTGCAGTAGGCTTTTACGCATTTGCAACTCCATTGACTTCAGTCGTTTCTTGAAATTAGTCCTGGTGTAGAAGAGAGAATTTCACCTCCTACTATTTAGAATCATAGAACAGTTTTGGTTGGAAGGGACCTTTAAAGGTCAGATAGTCAAACCCCCCTGCCATGGGCAGGGACATTTTCAACTAGATTTTTTTTTTTTAATAAATCCATTATCTTGAATAATTGTAGAAAAGAGCACTAAAACAAACAAAAAAAAATCTCTCAAAATGTCATGGAATATCTCCAATTCCCATACAGTTTTCTGTTAAGATGACATGGAATTGCAAAAATTGGTAAAGCATTAGTATGTCTCATGCAGCCCTAATGCTGAGTGTAACACTTGAATCATAACAAACAAGTAGCTGAAAACATAAGAAAACCCTTTCCACCCACCCTAAAACATGAGCTAAGCAAACAAACAAAACCAGTAAAGATTCCTGATAGTCTTGCTGGTAAAATAGAGGCAGGAATCAGAATTGTCACTTGGATGACAAATATGAGGATAATGTGGATGGATAATTCACTTAGCCAAGTGGTAACAGCAGCATGTTGAAGAAAAAGTAAGGTGAAAGCAAGAATTTCAGCATGTATCCATGGGTATCCATGTTGCCATGGCAACTCCTCAATGGAATAAAGTATTTTCTCCTTTCTTTGGGATTAAAAAAAAAAAGAAAGAGGGATACTGTTCTGCGAATAGGCACTTTACCTTTTTTAAAATAAATCTAAACCATTTCCTAACATAGCAGGCATTGTTTTTTTATGATTTGGAAAGACACTTCAAATTCTAAAAAGGAGACCATATTATTGATGTGCTACTCAAAGGTTTCTCTTGCCCTCTTTTTATTTTGAATGCTTGTTAAAAGCCTAAATTCCTTCACATTTCTGGATCCTCTTTTTTTTTTTTTTTTTTTTTTAATACTCATGCTGTTTAGCTACAGAGCTTAGATAATCAGAGCATTCTGCAGCAGATCCATGGCTGTTTTCCAGTTCAAGCTAAGGCTATTATTGTTCCCTTTTGATTTTCTGGAGTGATATTCTGATCTCTTACTTTGTGCTACTTGAAGGAACTGTATTGACTGTTATTCCCTATTAAGCAATTCTTTAAATTTGGCTTCAAGGCTAATAAAAAATATCTTTACCCCAAACTCACTGACTGAAAATGTAGATCCGTTCAATCTCTTTCATTCTTTCTATACATAAGACAGGAGAGTCATAAATAGATAGAAGATATTAGAGGCAAATAATACCCTTTGAAGGGAAAGTTATCGCTCATTTTGGAAATTTTGATAAAATTGTAACATTTCCAGAAGCGGCTGAAAAATATAAGTGATAAGCATTTTCAGATATTACGTGCAAAATGTCAGCAAATGAGGTGCTCTTACCTATGTACACTGACACTGAATGTGTTTTAAACACAGCATATTTTTTATTCCTGCACCTATTAAAGTTACACAAAAACATCTTCTTGAGCAACTTATTCCATTAAAAAAAATCTTTATTTTAAGACTATATTAGTAGGAACTAACTTTAAATAAAAAATTATAAACCTGACTGTTTCTTAAATATATTAATTGCTACAAATAAATTTTCTGAGTAGTTATTACCAGGATGGAAATATCTTAAGAATTTGGATACAATTAATAAAACCTTTGCAAAAAATAAATGAACTAAATGCAACTATCTGACAACTGCATGTCTTTCAGAAAATTCTGCTAGCAAATTGCTGATTTCTCTGTATTACCTGCCTCCTCCTACCTTGGTTATCTCATCCAATATACTGTATAGGGCTCCACTTGACACACGTAACTAGTGCAATTCTGGTTTCATTTAATCCACTTTACCACATGTACAATTTTCACACAACCATTTATTCAGCTCAGTGCAGAACAACATTAGATCCCCTTCTTCCTGATAATGCAATCTAATTAAGCTAGTAGAGTTGATCCAGATTAAAAGTGTTAGAAATGAGAAGAATCTTAGAAAATGGGATGAAAATGCATGTTTGTGTCTGAATCTATTTTATGGCTATGTCTACACTAAACTAAATGTCTCCAGGAAATTTCCCAGACACTGAGGCCAAGTGACATCAAATAATCCATGTCTATGTCAGTGAAATAATTTTAATCTCATAAACAGTGTTTCTATGCAAACATTCTCCTGGGAATGGTCCCTGAAAAGTACCTGTCTGAGGGAGAAAAAGGTATGCCCGAGAGTAGCCTAAATTGCTCTGTCACTGTATCTCCAAATGCTTGAATTTAGAGATGTACACACCCTCTATTAATCAGAGGGCACAAATCAAATACAGCCCAACCAGCCCAGTAAGCCCAGTTGGGTGCTGATTTGTAGTATGCCAGAATATCCCAGAGCTGCTTGAATATGTCTCTCTTTCTGTTAAATCAGTAAAACTGCCCTGCCTTCATTTGGGCTGTTGCTACAGAAATAAATAGAGGATAGATTTAGATGAACATAATCATAGACTTCCACGCCAGAAACAACTGTTGCTATTGTCATGATGGAGTGTGTCTATTGATGCTAATAGACCTTTGTCAATGTATTTTAGGCAATGTGGCAGAGAGGAGCAAGAGACAAAAAAGAAGCTCTCAGTGTTAGAACAGCACACTACAGTTCAGCTACATGAGACTTTATCACTTATGTATATATGTAATTTCACTGTGTTTTATGGGCTAATTTGAAGTGCTTTTAATTGGCAGGAATCACTATTGTGCTTGCCTCAGTTCCTTTGAGCAATAGAGATTATTTCTACTATTTCTTTGAACTACTGATGTGAATTACACTGTGGATTCTTCTCTGCTCTGCTTTACTTTTTTGTCTGTTTGTTTGACATTGAAAGCAGGTTAGTTTAATTTGATAGTTTTTAACTCATGGATGAGAGGAATATATTAGGAAAGGGGTAGAGCACCTCAAAACCCTTTGCTTCTATTTCCATCAATCAGTCACCCATTGTTTTACAATGGTTTTGTGCTAGAAATTTATATGCATAAATTCTGCTTTTTCTGACTTGGCTGGCACACCACAACCAAGCATGTTAAAGCTGATAAAGGCCATATTTGGACATAGCTTTTCCCCTTCCACTTTACTTTTGCGTTCTTAATTAAACAACCTAAATCCTACAGTCAGAAAGAAATTAGTCAAAGTTACATATGAGCAGTTCTAAATGAAGGCAAGGTCTACATAAAATCTGACTTGCTTTCTGGTATTGCTTACTTTCTCTCCAGTAATATCTAATGGCAGGCAGTGTGACTAAGCTCCTATCTCATGCACCTCACCTAAGTGCCTAAAATCAGGTGGGATAATTCCCTTCCTCTTTCCTTGACTGGGTCTTACCTGCCATGAGGAGAAAATTGATGCTGGGCTGAGTAAATTAGGGTTGGTGGGATGTCTGCCACCCATGTACTCATCATTGCAGACCCCACAGTCCTCTGCATCTCGCCAGTCCCAGTAGGGGATGGTGAAGTTCTCATCACCTGTTATCTTCTGGATCTGACGTTCCCACATCAGCAGAAAGGCCCGATGCCAAGGCAGAAAACCAGGGGCTTCGTGGGCAAAGTCAATGTCCCGCCACACATTGGACCCACCTAAGAGTGTGTCTCGAGAGGCGTAATAATGCATCCACACAAAGAGATCGTACACATTAATGTCTCTGAACATGGGGTTGGAGCCATTGTTCATCTGAGCATACGTGCCAGTAGCAATAACATAGTCCTGGCTAGGGAGGTGCTTTGCCAAGTTAAGGTAGGCAAGAAACTTGTTCTTCTCAGTGGTGGTGAGCTGGAAGATGTTTCTTCTTGTTTTCACTTGCCTTTCAGTGCAGTTGAGCCCTGAGAAACCAAATTTGCACTCCCCACAGTCGTATCCCATGAAGTTGCTTTCACATCTACATGTCCGGTTGTAAAATACAGAGGGCCACTCCTCTCTGTCATCCACTCCTGAAAAAGGGAACTGTGGTCCCAGCGGTGCCTGAGAGAGAAGGATGTTCTGGCAGGACCCTCTGCTGGAAAGCTCCCCACAAGGGGACCCGTCTCCATCCCAGGGGGGACAGCACTCCTTGCTCAGCAGACTCTGCATGTTCGCACAGACTCTGGGGAACTGCCCGGTGGACGGCTGAGGGATGACCAGCAGAAAGCCCAGGGCAAACAGCAGCATACTGAGAGAGCAGCAGGAGAGCATCAGCGTTATGCTTCAGTGCATGGAGTGTTCTCTCTGACCCCTCCAAAGGCCTGCGTGTGAAAGGAATTCCTCCCCTCCACCAGGAATGCTTCACTGCTGACTTCTGCTACAGCACACCCTTCAATGTCCTTCCCCATTCCTACACGAGGTGCATTTACACACAAAATACACTTCAGGGTTAATCTCATTATCACATGTTCTAGGTGAAAGCCAACTGACTTTCCCCCCGCCCTCTACAAGTTTCAAAATACAGGCATCTATTATAAACTTTCGCCTTCTGCCTAGCACATGATTGCTTTCCCATGGCAGTTGAAGAGGAAATAAAATTAAAGTTTGGACACAGAATCAATTGTAAATTCTTAGAATTTCTAGTTTGATTATATGCTTTAGGGTAAATGGTTGGTTAAAAAAAAAAAGACCTGGAAGAATCTAGTCAGTTAAATAAGAAGAACAGTGTACCTAAAAATGAGAAAATAAAGAATTTGTGAGCAACCTATTTTTTTTTAACAGGAAGCAAAAATAAAATGTGGTCAGATTAAGTGTGAACATAGGGCAGAACAAGAACAAGTTATTTGGCTTGGTATTTTTACATTTCAGTGTAAACTACCTTTCTCAGATTAGCGTATGGCAAAGGGAAGTGAGGGAAGTAATATACTTTTCATAAGAAAATTACTTTTGTTCTCCTAGAATTGATAGTGTTTTCACAGTTGATGACACGCAGAAATCTGCACAATAGTCTTCTCCACAGTTTTGTGGGGAACACAGACAATCTGCCAATAGATTTTCAGAAAGCCCTTTGAGCAGCTGTCTCTGGATCAGGAAAAAAACCATTGACTCCTGTTTTTCTCCCATCAAGCAGTTTGCAAACACCATATCTGTGTCCTTTACTCAATATGCTACTGGGCAGCCTCCAGACCACCCACCTCTTTCTTCTTGTACATTAGCCTGAGCAGAGCTGACAGAGCTGCATGAGCAGATTTAGAAGTTAGACATTCTTTGAAGTTGCCCCTTGCAAGAAGACAACTGTTGTTTTACTGCTGGGCAAATCGCACATGAATTATCCATTTTTTTTCAGCTACTACTGCTGTAAGGAAGGGTGGTTTTCTTGGGTTTGTTTCCTTCTAAAAGATTTGTAAATTATTTCCTTGTGCTAAGGGAGGGCAGAAACAACACATAGGCAAATGAAGTGAGAACCTTGCTGGGAAACAATGCCTTTGCTGGGATCAGGAGGTCATCACATGACCATGCTGAGGAGCACGAGGTGCTTTAATCCTGTTGGCTTCTACGCCTCAGGTATTCCAGGGGATTATCCCTGAGTCCCGCTTCCAGGGAGCCTGTGATGGGGGAGCCTGGAGCAAGAAGGGCAAAGGGAAAGGATTTGCTTTTTCAAAAAATATTTCTAACCATACTCTGATGTTTACTATTTTTTAGCTGATTCCCCTGGTTTCCATGTTAGGCTTGGGAAACAGATTCTGTCGTAGAAATGCTACTCATTTGATTTATTTTATTTTATTTTATTTTATTTTATTTGTACCTGGTTGTTTGGGAAACGTTGTTATTTTGCTTACTGTTCCTCCCATGGATGCTACTACAAAAATACTATACATGAGGAGAGACCCATCTCTGATGATCATAATTTATATTTTAAATTTTTCACTGAAAAGCTACAGAGATTGGCAGAAACTTGAGGTGGAGCCTTAGACTGAACCAGAAACGCCCTCAAATTATATTTATGCAGAAAGTCATACATACAAATACATTCAATACCTTGGTTTAATATCCAAATGAGATTTTATGTCCAGTGTTACAAAACAAGGATCTGAGTCTTGAGAGTTGTCATATGATGAGTTTCCTAAGCAGCTGGTTAACCACGGAATTCCCTGTGAAATGGTACGAATGAGAAGCTTTGAATCAGGAATGTGACTCGGGAGCAACACATGCCCCTCTTGCTTTATAGAGATGTCAAGAGTTACTGGAAGGAAAACTCCCAGAGTAGTGAGAAGTCTTCCTGAAGCTCACCTGCTGGCTTGCTTGCAGTGTTACAATCAGATTTTCAACACTATGCTGCAATGCTAAACTGCACTTCACGTAGACACGGCCTGTGGCTTTCTGATGTGGTTATGGACAAAGACAAGGAACATTCCATGTGAAACACAACGGCATTGAATGGGCGTTCACATTATCTCATAAAATTAATTCTTTGTTTCCTCAGAGCTAAGTGGGCTGATCTTCAAAATAACATGTCTTCCTTTTGTAAAATGTCACAGAAATTTCCCTTCTGGGCTGCTAATACTGAAGCAATCAAAGTTTCAAATAATATTAGTATCTTTCAAAAAATTCTGATAACTGGATGGCACCATGAAGGAAGTATCCCTCAGTATTGCTTGTTAATACTTTCTGGGAATTTTGTGGGGATTTTAGGCCTGGTTGGCTATGTTGAGTGGGGGAAAAAAATTAGGGTGGGAAAGTGGAGAATAATTTTAATTGTGGTTAATTTAAAAGTCAAGCATAAAACTGTGGAAGAACAAAGGCTGGATAGACAAAGTTGATGCTACTCAATTACCAGTGGAAATCAGAATTGTCTAGAGAAAAAGAAAAGAAAAGGTTATTTGAGATGGATAAGTACAAGGACCACTTGACAATTAGAGAACACTGGCAAATGGAAAGACGGATAGTCTATTAACCAGCCAGGAAATTCCGTCTGATAAACCAGTGGGCTCAGATTGTATGAACCAGTGAATATTACCGGACCAACGCTTTTATTATGTGGCCATGTTATTTTTGATCTGATACTGGGAGACCTAGATAGAGACTTAATGCATCAGAAAACATGCATTCAGACTGGTATGAAAACATAGGCCAAATATTACAGGCAACTTCTAGGAGCAAGAAAAATGTCATTGATCTGCAGGCCAAAGCAAGGGAGAAGAGGTGCTGATGCAATCAGAGCAATGAAAGTATAGAAACTATAGCAGAAGGCAAAAGGCAGTTTCTCCCTGTTACAGACTGAAGATAGCAAGTAGCACAAAAATAACCAACCTATCCATCTACAGTCTGCACAAAACCTGCATTGTACCTGTCAGTCTTGATGACAGGACAGCGTCTAAGGGGGATGCTGAAGCAGTATTTTCTACAGTTTTGTTACACTCCACTTACACTTCACCTCTGCTTTCATATCTTTCCTGAAAGGCAGCCTGACTTCTGGCTTTTGGGATCATGCTGGGCAGAGTAGAAATTTTGGTAAGTGGGTTTGAATGCTTTTCTATCAGCTTTCAGAGGAAAAGTGTCATACAATTTCTTAGTACTGCGTGGCTCATACCTGTGGCCTTGATAGCAGGCCAGGGCCCAGCTTTAACTAGGTGGATAAGAGTGTGCTGCTTCAGGAAATCCCTGTCTCTTCTAAGAGCTCACTGAAGTTGAAAGCACTGAAGGTTTGTCAGCAACCTACAAGGAAATTATTCATGTTTTTTTCTGGGTTAATGTTCTACTAATTTTCCAAGGGAAACTTACCTGCTGAGGGGTCAGACAAGCAATCTACCCTGTGCAAAACTAGTGGTGGAAACAGCTGGGGGAGAGGCAACACCAGCCTTTGCTCTGTTGGAGCTCCCCTGGACTGACTCCCCCACATTGCAAAGCTGCATCCTCTGCCATCATGACACGTTCCCCACAGCTGTGTCTCAACCAGCTGCAGGGTTTTACTCTTGCAATTGAAAGCCTATGCTCTCCCTCCTCCGTTCCAGTGTCCTCTGATTCCAGTGATGCCTCTGCAAGCTGACTGGGGGAAGCTTCCTCGGGGGGAGCCCATGGTGCCGGGCTCATCTTCAGAACCAGCTGTATCTAATAAGTGCCTCTAGAAGCTTCTTACAGACTTGTCCTGCTCCATTTATCCAGCTCTGCAGAGAAACAGAAAAAGAATAAGAACTGCTAGTAACTGTGTGTTGGTTTTCTGTGTGTGCACGCTTTGGAAAACAGACAATCAACAGTGTATTAAAAACCATGACAGTGACATTTAGCACAGAGCAGGTCTCAGCAGCTGCTGGTGGTAAGGCAAATACAGCTGTGCAGTGTCAAAAAGCTAAATTTGGAAAAGGAATGAGAGAATAAGTTGGGACAGGTACAGGTATATAAATCAGCTGGGACCCTTCGAGGCTGAGGTCACCTCATATAACTTCTTCTGGACCAAGAGCAGCTGGGCTTCCATTAAACCTAGCTTTTGCTTATAGGTAGAAGGGGGACTTGTACACCAAATAAGCAGTTCAAATGCATATTTTTCTCTGAAATTCAACCATACATTATTTTATTCTTAAATTGATCCTCTCAACATGCTACCAAAAAGTCCTTTAAATACTCAAAAGCAGTGAGGAGAATACTACAGTTTTTCTAAAGTGTATCTGAGAGATTTTCTGAGGTAAATAAAAACTTCATAGATGGCAAAAGATCCTGAAATTTACACACCTACAGAATATCTTTTAAAATGAAAAACAAACCTCACAAAAAATGTGATTAAATGGGGCCAGTTCTAGTGGAAAAAACATATGTACAGAAGAAATTAATATCATATGCTGCTTTCAGATTCTCATTTCAATATTATCCTCACCTGCAGTAAGCTTTACCTCATTTGGGTTTGAAAAGAAATTTAGCTGGCTAGACTTCCAGATACCCCGGAGAACCCCTCAAACTTCATGATTGTTATTGTTAATGGGTTCCGCAGTTTTTGCCTCACCTGAACCCCGCTTATCTTGGTAACTCTGGTAGAAGGAGCAAATCAGTTAAAACCATGCTGACAGACTACAATATACTACATATAGACATCTTCCATGAGATACAATGAGAGAAGGAAAGTTGTGGAAAGCAGCTGTTCCCTAATTCCCAGATTGCTACCTGCATATCTGCTTATTATTCTAAGATTTGCAAGCAGGGGAATGTGCTGGAATGGGCAAGAAGGAGATGACCTGCAAGCCCAATGGCTGCACAGGAGAATGATGTGTGTCCTCCTTCTGCTTCCCCAGCTCTACAGAAGGGAGATCACGTGGTCCTTCATTCCCAGATCAGCGCAGGGAGAAAAGGCAGATAACAAAGAAGACAACTATAATAGCTCCACTCACGTTTCTATTAATTTAAACCTCTCTACAGCATGTGAAAGATAAGGGGAAAAGACATACATTGTTTAGAATTCAAAAAATCTTATTAACCTTCCATAACTGTCTGACAGTACTCAAAGACCCAGCTGCATGAAAGACTCAAACATAATATGTGGTCTCTGATTTCCCCCCTTGCCTTCCAAATAATGATTGTAATGAAGAATCAAATCGTACTGAATTTTGCATTCTCTGTAGAACTTCACTAATTAATCCACGGTTAAATAAATATATAAATAAGACCTTGACATTCAATTTCACTTCAGTGCAAACAGTGGATAGGAAACTCTATTACTCAGACTGAAAACTCTCTGAATAAAGAACAAAATGTCTTGGTAAGACATTAGGCGTCTGGAAAAATGGGGAAAGAAAAGTCCTTCCAATGTAAAAATATTCTGATAACAGCTGACAGTTTTGAGTAGCAAAGAGAAGGTGAATTATGAGAGATTTTTCTCATTTTCCTACTTAATTTTTTGCCATTATGATGCAGTGTGTTTGAAACAAGCAAAACCAGATTTTTTTTCTTCCTACAAGTCATAGTTAAGCTGCTATGTTCATTGTAGTTGAAAATTTTCACGAGTTCAAAAACTGACCAGATAAATTCAGGAAAGAATAAGCCACAGAATCATAGAACATGAATGCACCATGTCTCGGAACCCTAAATTCCTTGAGGAGGGGAGATCACTCCAGGGAAGTCTCTGAAAGAAATGAATGGCCAAGTGTGTTCCTGGAAATCCTTTCTTTTCCCCAGGCCAGGGAACAAACATGTGGGATATACCAGAAATAAATAGTTCAGAAAACAAGTGGTGCATCAGTTGTGCAGGGTACTGAGGTATTAAATAAGACAAATTAAGGACATTAAGAAGAAATATGTTTTATATTTCTGACATAAGTGTAAGAGATTCTTGTGACTTAAATGGTTAAATTAAACTTAAATTGTCCCTGTTCATATGAGATGGGCTTGGCCTAAACAATTTTATCATTCCAGTCTTTTAGTTAAAGTATGGTTTTAACAAAAAACCCCAAATTGCATAAAAATTTTTGAACATCTTGAGTGGTAAGGCTAATTTCAGAAATTGTGAATGACTGACTGGGTTCTGAGCACTGTGACTTCGCAGACCACTTGGGAGGTTGGAGAAGCAAAGATTTCTGAGTGAGTTCTCAAAGGAAACTTTATACCACTTCTTCCAGTTTTGTAAGAACACATCAAAATACCAAAAGCCCCCCGGCTTACGCCAGGTTCTTTTGTCACCCATTTGCTCGCCTTCAGATATAACAGGCACAGTGTCTGTCTCCCTACAAGGAATATTTAGCTACATTGTAAATTAAAGGATTGTCTTTTGTGTGCGTGTGCTCACTTGCACTGATGCAAAGTTGGGCTTTTGCACACCACAGACTTGGACTGACACACCAACAATAAATTGCTCCACTTTTCAAATAAACTCATTGTCGGGCACATAAAAGGGTTTGCTGGAAGCTTTGTGTACCTTGATGAATTTTAGGGTGATCTAGCATTAAGTACTGCCAAATTTATTTTGAACTTGATCTTCCACTCACAAAAAACAAAGCCACATTAAACCTTATGTTAGGTAAAATGCATTTAAACACGTGGAAACTGCAGGGCAATATTGTGCATCCTGATAGCACATGCCATGACCGAAGATCTCTTCACTGCTAAGGAGTGATAAATACAGAGTGAGAGAAGGACTGAAAGTGAGTCATAGTGTGAAAATTACTGCCAACATACATATGGTTAATCTCAGTTGCCCCTTACACCAAAAATAAGAAGATAACAGTGAAGAGAAGGGGTTTCAATGCCTTTTGTATGGATGCTTTCTTGAGGAGTTTGCATTTTTTTCAGTATATGGTTATTATTTTGCATATGGTGATTAAAAGAAAACACTGCCTCAAACGCCATGTCAGATTCCCCCGTGGAAAGATGCAAAGCTCAGAAATTCCTAAAAACATTTGCCTGTAGCTTTTCTATATGGAGTGATGTCTCAAGTTTTCTAGGTCTGATATTTTGGGATCTCCCAGAACTGGAAGTAAGTGTCAGTTCTGCTCTACTTTTGGGACTGTCTTCATTTCATGAGGGCAAATCACCTGTTTTCTATTTCAGTTCTTCAAAAACATTGGACTTCAGCCTTACTATTTGGGTGACAGGTGTTTTGCATGACAGCTACTTTTATGGGTGACTTTTAAATTTTTTTTTGTTTTTTAAACTGTCCTTGCATGCATTTGATTTCAGTGTGATCAGTATCTTTCTATGTGTAACATCTTGGGCTTTGAATACGTCATGTCATCTGGAGAACTGCAAATGGTTAATGTATTGTTATGACATATAAATGTGTATTTTGCCTTAATTCTCAGATAAAGACAACGAGGTGGAGAGAAACAAAGCAGCCCTGTGCTGAGGCCACACAAAGCCTGTTTTTAATGTGTTTGAGAGTACATCTCAAAACTAACAACAACAACAAAATTTAGTTTTCATGAACATAATGCAGAAGAGAGCTGATTGCAGTACATTCCACTTGAGTCCTTCTATGTGACCAGTCATTTCACCCCGAAATAGACAACCATGATAGTTCAGTTTAATCCCTTTCAGAAAGGTGACAATTTCTCTCCATCACTAGAACAAAAAGACAAGGTAACCAGCCCAGACTCAGACATCTGAAGGAGGGTGAGATGTAAGAAAGGCAATCTTAACCTTACATTTAACCATGCATTGCCTCACCAGGGTAAACCTGAGCAGTCCCTGAGCCCAGCAGAGATGCCTTGCGCTGCCCCCCAGTACAGCACTGTTTGAATTCATCTTCACTGAAACATTTTCCCACCTCTTGAAAGCAACAGAAATAAAAACATCCCTGAATGAGTTGCTGATTGAGTTGCCAAAGGCATCTATCACTTGCCTATGCATTGTTGAGCTGTGCTGATAAGTTTGCATTAATTCTACAAAACCATCCTTACAAAGAAATAAGCTGGATAAATGCTCTAATTTTTAAACGAGAGCTATGCCACCTGTACACTTCAAAGTACAGATAGATCAGACAACACAAATTCCTGCAATATCAGTTGTTTTGTGACTTTTATTATATTTCTAGACAGCCTTCTGAAATAGAAACAACATTAAGAGATAAGTAACTTTTTTAACCGTGAACAGCACATTTCCTACAAATAAAAGGAAAGTTCACCATTACTAGATGTATGAGCAAATACATGACATCAAATACATTTCTCACTTTCTAGAAAAAGAGTATTGAAGATGTTAAGCAGAACTATTTAAAATAAAATATCCAATTTTAACTAAAGGAATCTATACGTATGTTGACTTTGAAAGGCAATTACTATGGAAACAACAAACAAAGAGGATGTCTCAGAGAGTGCCAAGCTCATATGCATGCCTGGACTGATTTCAAGTCTTTTCCTTGCTGAGAATTAAAGCTGAAGGTTTTCATGCTGAATTCTATAATAAAAGTCTTCCAGCAAGTTATTTTCATTCCTTGACTTCTGGCCGTTCCTTTTCGATAACAAGGCATGAATAACACATTTTTTTTCTTAAAGGCTAATAATTTTGAATGCCCCAAATTTTGGGATATCTACTTGTTAAACATTTTTCAATTTCAAATATTACCAAGTAAAAATAGCACTGCAAAAGTACGCACCTGAGTATGTCAGTCCAGGTTTTTATGATCAAGGTAGAGAAATGGATGATTTTACTTGCAGTCAGTATGGCCCTTTCAGACATCTACATCACAAGGATCTGTAATGCATTCTATAAACACCCATTTCTTATTATTTATTGCAAAGCGAGTCTGCAACACAATTTTATATATATATATATATTTTACTATACATAAAGACATTATGGTGCATTACACCAAATATAGTAGGGATATATACAGAATAATCTGTATTTACCGTCTGATTTCCCTAGTAGCACGCAATTTTAAAAGAATCTTGAAAGATGAAGAAAAACGTGCTAGGAATTGGAAATTAATTTGTATTTTAATAAACCATGAAAATCCAATCTTTCAGAGGGTTCATTTCATTATTAGTCAACTCTATTTTGTGTTTTGAGATTTTAATTAACAAAAATGCTTTTCCAAGTTTAAAAAAATATTTTTGGCAAAAATAAAAAAATATGATAGAAATTTCAAATTTCAATAAAAAAAATAGTATGAATGAATTTTCATTCTTTAAAATGAAAGATGGTGTTGGGAGAAAATATTAAAGCTTGAAAGATATAAAATGTATCATGTTGCTTGTCATTTAAAAAAATAAATGAAAATGAGTAATTTTTGTTAAACAGTGTGTGAAAAAAGGTGTCTAGTCAATTTTTAAAAAAATTATCTTTTTTGCAATCAACATAAGAATAATCAGGATTTTAAAGAGATTTTTTCATCTGCCATGTACTTTTTTGGAATAAAGGAGATGGAGTAATAGCTGTATTGCCAATTTTTTAAACTTTAAAACAGTTAAATTTTCAGTTTCCTTAATATTGTAGCACATATTGTATGAGGGTACAGAACAATTAAAATGTGGAAAGGAGAAAGACTCTCATCTGAAAATATAGCAATATGGAGAATCCTGAGGATCCTCATTCCTGGTCTTACTTAAATAGATGTTAAATTTTGAGTTTGAGTTTGAGTAATAGTATTTATAACTTTCTTCAGTTTAGTTTTCTTATTCCACCTTTCCTAAAATGGAAAAAACCCCTCCAACCCACTGTACATCAAAAGAAAAAGAAACAGAATATCAGTTCCTCACCAAAGAAAAAAAAAAGTCCAAACTTTTATATGTTGGGTTTATTACATGATTTGTCTAAAGGTTTTAATCATCTTGTTTCATTTTAGTTTATTGAAAGATAGCCTGAATTCCATTTTCAAATAAAAAGTCCATGTATTTTATTAAATTTTCTCAAACTAAATCTTCATCTGTCCTAATTTCCTCTTATGCATTCAGCCAATTTCAAGATCAGTTTGCTTTTGTTTTAGAGTGATCAAACCTATGTTTATTAATAAAAAACTGACCATTTTTTTGTTCTAAATATCTGTTCAAATGTCTGAAGGCACACAATCTGGCTTCAGAACAAACACACACAGGCAAGAGGAAAACTCATATGTGCAAAATATTTTATTAATTGCTAAATTTCAAACGAAAACAGCTTTATTTTGACATATCCTTGCAAAGTTTGTTTTTAGAATGTAAATGCTTTGTGTAGCCTTGTGAAAGAGAAAGGGTGAAACTGGTTAAAAATCAAATTGTATCTGGCAGATAGAGTTTCTTTTGGGAGTTAAGATGCATATATTTATTTACCTGCAAGCAGGTATCTCCATGGATATGTGACAGGTGAGACAGGGACTTAGTTCAGGTCTCTGGAGATAGATGTTTGAGCCATTTCAGATGGAGAGGACTAGGAGAGAGACCAGGAGGCAGACTGGTACCTTCTGGACAAGCAGACAGAAAGCTGTTGAAATAGACTAAGGCACCCCAAGGGAGCCCTGTTCTGAAGCAGAATCTTACTAAATAACCTCATGGTAAATTTGTCTAATTAGTCACAAAACCATGGTTACAAATAATGAAAAATAATCTTGGTATTCAAAAGGCATTTGGAATGTGATACCAGCATAGATTGAATGTCATGTTTACATCCACCTTGAACTGCAGTTTAGCTGCAGGAAAGAGTGGTTCACAGTAGAGCTTGAAAACCTTCAAGGAAGTGATGTAGACTGAATGTGTGGCTTTTAAGAAAAAGTGTGAGCAAACACACTCAAAAATTTGAGAACTCAAATTTTCCTCTGCTTGGCCATGTCCTCAATGCTTTTAGCTTGTGCTGCACAGAGGACTCCCTTGAGTGAGATGAATCTGCACAGTTAGTGCTATGTGTAAAGCATGGCACATTTAGACCTGTCCGATATCTTCAGAGCCCCACAAAAGAGCATTAACACATTGGGAAGCCTGGCTGTTATTCTTATTTTGACAATGGCCTTATTATTTTATCCTGCTAATCTGATTTTCAAAGATTTATACATTAATTTTTTGTACATTAATCCCTGAAACTATGCTTGGAAAGCCCATGCTATAAATACCACAGGACTAATGCACATGCCAGGAGTAGACAAAATTTACAAGAAACAGACAAACCTCAGAATAATAATTTTCATTATATCACCCTTCTAAATCATCCGAGCTGTTCCGACACTTTAATTACAAAGTGACACTTCCAGTCTTAAAGTATTGTGGCCTGTGTAATAAATCATTTCCCTTTATATACGTAATGACTCTGACTACTGTAGAGGAGTCATTTTACAATCCATCTCCTTTACAAAGGCAGAAAGTAAACAAGAAATTAAATAATATAACTATAAAATTCAATAAAAATATTGTGTCAGTGCTGAATTTATTACAACGTATATACACGCGATGTATGAAGTGTTTTTCTCATACTACTTCCCATATCCCACATAAGCTTCTCTGCGGACTACATGTATGGGAGCGGGAAGCAGGTGGCTGGTTTTGGAGCTATTGTACCCAAAAAGCTATATTTTATGAAAGCTGCATGTAAAGGACAGCAGCTCCAGAATAATTTCACTAAGCAACTTGTAGACATGGGAGTAGGAAGAAAACCTGAGTGAGGAATAAATAATGTGTGTGACTTGTTTTCAGTCTAACACACTCTTGTCATAATTACAAAAGAAAAAGCAGAAGGGATAGAACAGTTTGCTGTAAACAGTGGCTTCAGAACATGAAAATGAAAATTAACAAAACTCAGTAATTATGGGAGTAAATACAGTCCTAGCATGGGACTACTTGGGGTCTGCTGTTCCCTTAGGCATGTACAAAATTCACAGTAATGTTAATAAAACCTGCAGAGACAGTTTGTGATCTGCACATTTGTACCGCTTCAAATTTACCTACAGAGGTATTTGTCCTGCAGCCTTAAATTGTAAGAAGTCATTGTTGTCCAAGAAAAAATGCCATCTTTTATCTTCACTTTGTGATGTGTTTCATCACAGACCCTGCACTGAAGCAGCAGGATTGCTGGCAACCGTGTTATACAGCCTCTCTGAAAAGATGTTTGCAATAATAGATGTGTTGGAGGGAGGTCAAGCTGCTTTCAATGGACAGAGCCTTCCAAAGCAGTGGCTTAGATGCTGGAGATGTTCTCCTTTCTTACCACTTGGTCCTTGTCTCGGCTGCATCTCACTACATTCACTTTGCTGATTTCAGCTTGCTGTTATCATCAAGGTTTAAAGGCATTTGACTAAGTCAGAAATATGAGTGTTGTTAATAACATCGATTTGTGTGCATTCCCCTTTGCAAAGATGAAATAATTTCACCGATGTCTTGGGACATGGAATTTTTACATGATCATATTAACTCCAGCCTACCGAACAGTAGTCTGTAAGCTGTGAAACATTTTCAGGCTGGAATAGAGGTATCCATTATTTTGCTCAAGACAGCAGCAGCCTCCCCACACACGATCATTGTTTTTAGCTATCAATTCTCTCAGCATACATCCTGGATACAGTGTTAACATTGTGTGATGCAGGGTGGTATCCACAATTAATGAGCATCTCAAATCTAGGCAGTCATGATTTTAATTTCTGTGTTGCTATTTTTGTCTTTGTTTTTAATTTGTGAGATTTGAAAGGAAAAATAATATTATGGTCTCTGTCCATCAGGTTTACTTTTTATTCTCTTTATTTTCCTTATTTTCCTTAATTTTCCTTATTGAAAGTTTCATCTTTTTATCTATGAACCAGTAAGGTTCTGCACATAAAGAAACCCGTCCTGAAATCAGCTCCATATGGACAGACCATATGGGCACACTGAGTCCCACTGAAGTGAACTATGGTTAGCATTTCTTATTTCTGCTATAATAACATGCATGCGTCCCTAACCATGGGCCTTGTTGCAACCAGGCACTGTAGAAACAAAAACTTAATCTTAGTGCTAGCAGATAAACCACCACAATACAGATAGGATGGATGCTGAAAGTGATTATGGTTGCAGACTAGACTGTTAAATGGCACACATATCAGTATTACCCTGTCAGAGTTAATGAAATCCGCATTTTTATATCATTCCCTTTATTGTGCATCTCACTAGAAGAGGTCATTCTCATTTCCTTTCTGGGTATAAATCACAAGTGTTCTTTCCTGCTGTCAGTGAGGTTGCACATATGTGTGTTAAGGTTAGAATCAAACATCATTTTGCACTCTGGACATGTCTAAAGAGGGAGGTTGCTGCGGCATAAGGGCTAAAGGGAACATGTAGTGCATTAATAATCTTACAGGAGCTTGTTCTTGCAGCTGGGTTCAGTAAACTATGCAGTAAACCTGTCCATATGGAAAGACGGTGAAAAATATCAACTTCCATATGAATTTATGCCTGTAGGGCTTTGCAGACGTTCCCTTTCAAGGAAAATTCTGTATAATGACACCAGAATTAAACCAAAGGTTTATTTCCTGAAAGTTGCGTTTTTCATGGCAAGTATTTACATGTAAAAGATAGAAAGAATGATGCTGATCCACTTAACAAAGGTAAAGACATGCTTACCTGTCCTAGGAACATTATAAAGGTGACTCTTCAGAGACAAGGAAGAAAAGATGGAAAGGCAATTGCATATACACATTTTGTGATCATCAAGGCTGCTCAAGATTTCACAATCAAGCTCTTTCCAAGTAGGTCACAATTACACTGCAAACTGCTTGCTTGAAAAACAATGGTGGGGAATAATCTGGAAATTGAAGATTAAAAATAAGAGGCAAAACCTTAAGAGTTATGATAATATCCCATTAAACAATTTATCTGGGGCTGCAATGGATTCTCTATTATTAAAATTCTTTAAATCAGGTTTGGACGGCTTTCAGGAAGAGATGCTCTTGCTTAATCCAAAGTTATGGGCTTTACTTACAGAATTTCGGGTGAGAGTGTCTGACCTGTACTATGCAAGCAGTCAGATTAGATGATCATAATGGTCTCTTCTGGCCTTAAAATCTATCAATATATTAAGCCTCCTGCTGTAATGCTCTGATGCAGAGGCAATTTACATCAAGTTCTGAAGAGCACTTAAATTAATTGTTTCATTAAAACCCATTTGAATGCTTTTACATCTTGATGCATGCTACTTCTGGGTGCCTCACAGATTTCATTTGGAGATCTTCAGCTCCAAAGAGCCTATTATGTTTGCCTGGCCTGACTTGTGCCTTCTGCCGGCCGGAACAGCCTGTTCTGGGGAATTCACGTGGCGAGGAGCCCTGATAGCGTGTCTAGTGCCCGTGCGTGGTTCCCTGGCTACCACTAGGAGGTGCTTCCAGCAGCTCCGCTCGGTACTCCTGCTGGCATCATGAGGAATGAGTTCAGCTCTGTGTGGGAGCGTATTTCAGATCTTTCCTACACCTACAGCCTTATGCCAAAAATAAGATGCAATCATTTGTTTCCTAGGTGATAACTGCACTGAGCATGTGCAGTCCCTGCTGCCTCTAAAATGGTGATGTGTGTTATCAGCCTTCCTTGCAGTGCTTTTGAGGCAATGCATCAAGCAGCTTTTACTGCAGAACAAATGGCTTCTTGATTATGTACAGAAGGGCAAAAAATGTATTGAGGTTTGCAATTCAGTACTCATTCTTGGCAAAAGTAATTTTATTCTATTTGTTTGCTTTTTCTCTGGTAAGTGAAGGGAAGAGGGAGCAAGAAATGTCAGTTCCAAGGTTTCTAAATAGTAGAAGACCTTTTAGATGTTCTTTCTTGATAGTCTTTCTTAATCTGTATCTGTATGAAGCTGCGGAAATTCTAGTTCCAACCTTGTTTTCTCATGCAGATTTTGAAAGCTTGTCAAAGCAGAATATCATCCAAGTGTGTCTTCTATCTATAGAGAATCTAAATGCCAAAAAGACATAAAAATATTTGCATTATGCTACTGTCCTTTGCAGGAAACAGTAAAGGGTAACATAAGAAGCATAAAATGACTTTTAGTATCCTGCTAGATTTTTTCAGTTCATCTTTTTTTCCCCCAATATTTCAAATGTCTGCAAGTTTTGAAAATATGCAGAGTTTCCGAATTCTTGAAAAACTGCACTTCACTTATCAACTTCAATTTCATTTTTGTTTAAAATAGCTATTTATTGAGGGTTTTATTTTAAAATGTAGTATTTTATTGAAAGGCCTACTAAAATCTCTTTGTTGTCAGAAATTCTTTGGCATAATGTCCGCTCGAGAGCCCATCAGTGATGACTCTTGATATGTATTCTACTCTAGCTAAGGCAAATATTTAAGTGAAATAAATATTTTTTTTCTGAGTATTATGAACCATTGCAAACAAACTGATGGGATTTCACTATATAGACATTTTTATAATCCTACTTTGGGAAGATGAAATTTACTGATTTAATTTGTGGATATTTTCAACCTGATTATAAGCAAGAGTCTAATTCCAAAGTTTCACTCTCCATTGTCCAGCTGGTCTTTAGGTTTAGATGAAAGCTGGACCAATGTCTGTGCTCTATCATTGACTGGTGTAGAGAGGTGGAATTCCCAGTTCCACAAAGTGAAGATGTGCTTCTTGCTCTTGGTGTCCATGGGGACTGTTATCTGCACCTGTCACATCTGAGGGTGTGAGCATATGAGGAGGACTTTCTTTGAGGGTCCATTTGAACGTTTTGCATTTCTTTCTCTGTAAACTGATTTTTACACAAACTGCGTCCCGCCCCTCCACGATTCCCCCCAAACTACCGAATCAAACCAAACCAAACCAAAAAACACACAAAAAGCCCTAATATATCGGAATATTGAATTCTCAGTCTCTTACCGACAAAAACCAGAGGATGACATGAAACTGATGAGAAAGCAAGCTCTAAAATATTTGTAGCTAACTACTTCTCATCTTGTTTTTCTACTGGAATCAAAATCCTGATTATTTTATCAGGTTCAGGAAAAGGTCACACAGCAAGATGATAATGTGAAGAGCTTTCAAATCATACTAAACCCATAAAACTTAATTTAAATGGGCAGCTGTGATATTAAAACCCTGGAGGACTGTGGTTGGCAGGTCTACAACAGAGCAAAGTTCTGTGTTTCAGATGGCATGATTTTTGAAGAGAATGTGGTTTGTTAAATTAAATTTTGATATTGTATCTTGGTATGAGAAAAATTATAGAAAATAGTAATGAATCTATGTCACAAAAACCCAAAATGAGGTGTGATAAATACTGCTCTCACATCAATTGATCTGATAGCTGGCCTAGGTGCTGAATTGTAATGACAAGCCTTGAATATGGGTAAGGTGATTCTTGTCATCTTTCTGTATGGTATTTTAAAAATCTTTATTTGTTCCAGAAGCATTTTTTGAATAACTCACTTCTGGCTACAGGAGTAATTTATTTTCCATCAACACAAGCAACAAACTCATTATATTTGGAAAGAATTTCTTTCCAGATATGACCACAAAGAAAATATAGCAATGTCAATATCTTCTTTAATGTAGCAAATCATTGCCAAGTTGATTGTACTCTCTGCAGTTGTTTTACCATCTTCCTCCACACTTAGCTCCTTTTCTTTTTTTTTTTTTTGGCTGAAATTCTTAAGGGTATTTCTGAAGAATTAACAGGTGTCCTCTTGCTGCTGAAGGCATGTCAGTAGTGTCAATATCAAAGAGGCTACAAATGCTTTGTGTGCAGAATCGAAAAAATAAAATCTAGGATGATATGTCTTGTGAAGTTGGTTCCCTCATTGCATCAGCAAAGCTTTTGCATCCTTGGTTTCAAAGATGTTAAACTCCATGTAAGCAAAATCAAGTTGTTTTATTTTGTAAACAACAGTGTCATGAAATCAGAAGTATTATCAATATTTATAAAAAGCTTAACAAACAGAAGCTCTTTACTGGTGAAATATTAACACCAACTCAGAAGGGAATTGTCTATTCAAACATGGTCCAAACAAACTTGACCATATTATGAAAGTTTTGTTTCTTTTGCTCCGTAGAGGTTAATAGACCTGTGAACAAAGCAGTGTTTTGGGGCCAATTTACATGTGAAATTTGACTGTGTGAGTGAAAGTTCTGGGTTGGTTCTTTTTTCTGTACAGCACAACATTTTATTTCTGCTTGAAACAATACCTCTTTGCCTTCCTTACAGTAACACATGCATAGACATCATTGCAGTTTTGGCATTACATACAACCACCAGTCTTCTTCTCTGTCATGTATTCCAAATGCCTGAGAGGTTCAGATGTTTCTCTTTCTTAGATCTTATTATTTCAAGCTGTTTTCATTTATGCTATTTATTCAGTGGGTACTGGTTTAGGACCAATCAAAAGCACATTCATCTCTATAAGAATAAATATTTTTCTATCTTTGTGCAGGATTTGGTATTATATGACTTTAATGAGACCCATCTTCATCTCACCCCAGCTTCATATCAAGTAAACAGGGAATGGCAGTTTTTGTCTACCTACTTTCCAAATTTTTTAACATTTTTTGTTTTAGCAGGATCTGACCACCTCTAAGAAAAGTGGGGGATGCAGGTAATGCAAACATCTGGCCTACTCTAGAGATGCACTAGAAACATGGAACAGTTACAGCAGTTTTCTAATTAAGTGCAGTAGAGCTGTACTGGTGCAAAAAAAA
>VZRS01010176.1:264922-303484 GCA_013398055.1 Ifrita kowaldi | reverse complement strand
AAAAAAAAAAAAAAGAAAAGGCAGTGATTTTTTCCTACCAATACACAAGGAGGGTTTCATTTTTACCTTACTTGTTCCTTATTCTCCTTCACTTCTTCTGCCTTCAGAGATCATCCGAGTGCATGATCATCATACATGAGACCTTCAGAGACACAATTCTAATCAAGTTTTTTTCATTTATTTTTTTTATTTGGCATCCTATTTAAGTCTGAAATGATGTCTCAGAACTTCTTGGGGTCACAGTGGGATTTTCCACACTGCTTTTTAAGGTCAGAATTCATATTGGGAATCTCAGTGGGGCTGCACTGTGATAAGCATTTCTGTCAGCTCAATGCTGTGGGAGTAGCTGCATCAGAAATATGCACAATAAGGTAGGTTTGACAAATGAATAAGCTCAGAGTGTTCTTTAGCACACCATGTGTCTGAGCTGCTTTAATGCACAGGCTGATGTTTAAACACAGGAAAAGTGGAGAAGTGATCACTTAAACTTCATATTCAGCTGGTGGCCCATGCTAGGGAAAAAACAGATGGTTGTTTCACTCACTCTTCAAAAAGAAGTTTGTACCTGAGTCTTGAAAACTTCTTAACCAGAGAGTTTATAAATACTGTTTTTCCTTTTTTATGAAAACCATGTCATGTTCATACTGCCTAACTCTAAGAGTTCATAAGGCAGGTATCTGCTTCTCAATTGGTCTTGTTTTCATAAATTGGCCAATCTTAAGGTACATTCACTTGAAGGCTTCTTAGGAATGACACTAATCGTATCAGCCAGGCACCAGCTCCTATCATGAAGGAAGTATAGATGACCAGAGGTAGATTTCACATTACAGTAGCCTATGTCTGATAAGGAAAGTTTAGTTATGTATCCACTCTCAATACCCAAGCTGTTCATGCTCACACGTTACTGTAAACAATTTGGATCCATCAGCAATTCGATTATTCATCCAACAGGCTACCATGGCACAACTCTTGACCTTGAATGAAGAAACCAGAAGAGATATTGGGAGAAGCCTTAAGTAAAAATAGGATATGCCCATTCAACTGGGTTTTTGTCTTAATAAAGCATCCTTATACATCTAGAGTCATATAGCATCCAAAAACAAAGCTGCATTTCTCTTAGTTGTATTTTCTCTTAGTGTGCGGATAGTGGAAGGGAGAAAGCTTGGCAGAGAAAAGTTTTTGGGTGGCTGTGTAGATAGATTTACCTAAGGGAAAAAGGGGAATATAAGAGACGGGAACTGCATTTGGCATTTAATTATAGTTCAAAGTAATTTATCTACTAATTTTCTTCATCAGCCTCTTCCATTTCTGGAATGAAAAAAAAACAAACAAAAAAAAACCCCATTTCACAAATTCAACAGCTTGCTCAGTGCCAATAAAAAGTTGAGGTGCACCTGCTTCTTCGGTGGGCCATCCATAATTAATTTGGCAGAAACTGTAATTTGTGAACAGCAGCCACATTGCTGGGTCTCAAAAAAGTAGTCATCTTCAAGATGCAAAGACTTTTTTTGTCAAGTTGGTGTTCCTATGGTAATTACAGTAATTGTTTACCTAGGAAAGCAATATTGGGGATTTGTAATTTAAAGAGATACACCAAACTTTACACCTCTGATTGCTGCTTGCCTTAGTCCTTTCTTGCCCCATTTTTGGTGTCCTGCGGGAAGGTGAGGGACTGAAATAATTTTGTGTCTATGCCCCCTGCCACTGTTACTTGTTCTGCTTCTGAGATAACATTTTGCACAAATATAGCTACAAGCAAGGAGACAGAGCTGGCTCCAAGTCACCTTCTGTGGCAGGTGAACTGCCAAGCAGGCACGTGCTGATCCAAGCCTGTGTTACTGCTGGAGCAAGGTTGTTTTGTGCTACGTATTTCCCAGTCTTTTGCCAATATCCTTTGTTCATGGAGGGAACGGGATTCACATTACAGTGTCAGCAGGAGGAATCAGCTGGCCAAGAATAGCTGGAAATATCAGTGTTTCAGCTGAAATACTCCAGTAAGGTGATTAGCATGGAGCATTGAGGTGACATTTAGCCACTTTCATCTGGAGGACAGAGTTTTGTTCAGGGGAAATTCATCACCTTTCTACTCTGGTTTGTTTTCATGCAGGGTAGTCCTGAGGGTGGCTCTCCAACCAATGGGCAGTTTTCCACAATGGTCAACAATGAGCTGGGGTGCATGGAATTCTTTCTAGGTCAGGTCACTTTCTAGTGGGGGTCTGCTTGCAACCAGGAAGATCAGGAAGACCGAACAGATGAGGCCTTCTATGGGCAGACAGGAGCAGGCACACCTTCATATGTGAGAACATCTGGCAATCCAGCGATGTAGCCACTGACTGCAAAAAGGAAAACTTAACTCCCATGTTAAAAAAAGGAAAATAAAAGGACCACAAGGACCACAGATCAGTCAGTCTCACCTCTGTGCCGGGTAAAATCATAGAGCAGATCCTCCTGGAAACTATGCTAAGGTACATGGAAACTAAGGAAGTGATTGGTGACAGCCAACATAGCTTCACTGAGGGCAAATGCCTGATAAATTTGAAGGCTTCCTAACAACAGGCTTACGGTGTTGGTGGATGAGGAAAGAGCAACTTCTGTCATCTACCTGGACTTGTGCAAAGCATTTGACACTGTCCTGCAGAACATCTTTGTCTCTAAATTGGATAGACATGAATTTGACAGATATACCACTCAGGAGATAAGGATTTGGTTTAATAGATGCAAAGACCTGCAGTCAACAGCTCAATATCCGATTGGAGACCAATGACAAGTGGCATTCCTCAAAGACAGGTGTTGGGACCAGTGCTGTTTAACATCTTTGCATCCAGCTCTGGGGCCTCCAACATAAACGGGACATGGACATGTTGGAGTGAATCCAGAGGAGGACCATGAAGATGATTAGAGGGCTGGAACACCACTCCTGTGAAGACAGGCTGAGCGAATTGAGGCTGTTCAGCCTGGAGAAGAGAAGGCTCCAGGGACACCTTCTAGTAACGTTCAGTACCTAAAAGGTCTGACAAGCAAGGAGAGAGAGGGGGGGTTTTTAGAGGGGAATGTAGTGATAGGACAAGGGGGAATGGTTTTAAGAGAGGGACAGAAGGAAGGTTTAGATTAGATATAAGAAAGAAATTTTTGGCTGTGAGGGTGGTGAGGCACTGGCACAGGTTGCCCAGGGAAGCTGAGGATGCTGCATCCCTGGAATGGAGGATGCCCACCCTCCCGGAAGTGTTCAAGGCGAGGCTGGATGGGGCTTTGTGCAGCCTGGTCTTGTGTAAGGTGTCTCTGCTCATGGCAGGGGGGATGGAGTGAGGTGATTTTTAAGGTCCCTCCCAACCCATGCCAATCCATGATTCTATGAATTAAATGAATTTGTAAGAATGTTTACCTCTGGTATTATTCTTTCTCATGAGTGCAAGATCTGGATCCTGGAATGAGTAGAGTTCTCGGGGGACAATCCATTTCAGAGCCAGGAACTTTTCTGCTGTGTATTTACATTAATCAATAACATTGACAAAAATCTGATCCCATTTTATGTAGGTTTGGGGACTTCACAACACAATGGCCCTGCTGCCATTGCCTCCCCACTTTTCAGCTGAAGATGCCAATCTGGGGTTATCAGGCATGAGTTCAAAACGTGAGTTCAAAACTGGCTGAGTTTCACCCATTCAATACTGTACTCTCACTGCAGAGAGAAGATAGTGTATCATACCGCAGCATAATTGGAGGTTTCATTCTTTCAGCCTTCATTAGAAGCACTCCCCCACTCAGATTGGAACTCGCTGAGTAGAAATAGGAGCAGCAGCATCAGATTTTGAATGATGTGAGGATGCTAAACCAATTTCCTCAGCACAGACAAAAACATCTTCTTAGGGTGTGGAGTTTCCTGAGAACCTTAGTGGTACTGAATTTATTTTTGTTTGGTTTTGTTTTGGAGTCATGTGCATTTCACTCAATTTTAATAGGGAGGCCTGACTGTACCCTAAGCTCTCCTTTCAATGTGCGTCTGCTGACTGCATTTAATTAAGATCCTCACACATCAGTTTTGAATCTCTTGATGACTGAATTCCACCAAATTCTTTGGTGGAAAATAGTGATTGGAATAGCATAGGATACAGTAGGTGAACATAAAATGCACACATACTTAAAAAAATGGAAATAACAGAGGAAGCAAGAAGAAATCATGTATATGTAATGCATTTTTATTGATTTTATAAAGTTAAAAATGCTTATAACATTTGAAGCAACAGGAAATTGAACTTGAATAATAGGAATAATACCTTTAGTCATAAATGTAAGTACAAACCAAACTTCCTCGGTTGGAGTTACTGCCCCTGAATACTCCTACTAATGTAAACCAGAGTTGTATTTATGCAAAAGTTCCACTCACCCCTTTTGGCGAGTATAGCTACTTGAGACATGAAATTAACTCTCTGGAAGGTGCAAAGAAGGAGTTACAGGGAGGACACATAGAACAATTTTCTAGGGTAAATACAACCATTTGGTGTTAGTTTCTTACTCAGATGCCCTGAAAACTGCTTTTATTCTCTTAAAATAATTTCTTGTGGGTAAATCTGAGGACATCTGTGCGCTACAACCTCTTAGCCACATCCCATTACTCACATAAATCTCCATAGATAACTTCTTGTTCCCCTTTTACACACTTCTTGCAAGCATCCTTCTCAGAGCTCTGTATTGTGTCTTTCTCTCTCATGTCCTCTTTTCCACTGATGAGCATCAGGATCAGGCCAAACAAGATCTTTCAGGCACCTCCAATTTTAGATTCTAAATCAATATCTAAGGTAAGAATCCCTACTCAGGGCCTGAATAACACTGAAGGAGCTTCAGCGATAGGTTCAGTTTGGAGTTTCAGATTTTTCCCAGCTTCTAAGAGCTGGGTTGCTTCCTTGCACAGAACTAGAACAGTGTTCGAAGTATTGAGTGTTTCACTGTCTCCTTTATACCTATGCACAGCCAGGAGTGAAAAATTAGTCAGATTCCTTGAAAGCACACTGGTACTATATGGATACCCCTCTGAGGAATAAATTCACTTTGGAATCTGTGAAGAGAAGTGGACACATTGTAATGTCTCCTTCTTTGTCATCCTAAACAAAATGTTTAAGATAGATGACATGAGACACACCCTACAAAAGACAATACTCCTGTATTCACTCTGTAGTGGTTTAAGCCCAGCTGGAAATTAAGCACCAGGCAGATGCTGACTCAATCCCTCTCTTCCCCACCCTCAACCTGGTGAAATGGGGAGAAGAGTCAGAGTAAAACTTGTAGGTGGAGATAAGAACAGTTTAATAATCAAAAATAAAATAAAAATACAGTAATGATGGTAAATGTTGATAATAATGATAATGATGTGGGAAAACTCAAGTGATGCACAATGTAATTGCTCACCATCTGCTGACTGATGCCACACCCGCTTCCCAACCCCAGATTTGCTCCCCTTCTGGGTAACTCCCCCCAGTTTATATAATTTATATTATAGTTTATATATAGTTTATTTATAGTTTATTTATACATAGATTATATTATATAACTGGGCATGGCAGTTCTATGGTATGGAATATCCCTTTGTTCAGTTCATGTCATCTGCCCCGACTGTGCTCTCTCCCAGTTGCTTTTGTGTACCTCCTCACTGGCAGAGCAAGAGACAAGAAAAAAAATCCTTGACTTAGGATAAACTTGACTTAGCAAAACCCCAAAATTTCTCATTCTGAATCCAAGACACAGCACTGTAACTGCCACTGAGAAGAACTTAAACCTATGGTACCTGAAAGGAAGACAACTCTTAAGAGAATATGAAGTTTATATATAAATCTCTACAAAAGAATCATATAAAGTCAGGCCCTTGCATTCCTCAAGGCTGGAAGAACAACACAAACTAAGGATAAGGATTCTAAAATTATTATTGTACCCTAGCAGGCTATTTTCTTTTAATATGTGTTGCATAGCATACTTTGCACCTTTTTTCTCTTCTGCATAATAGACTTGCCATTAGGATACTTGTTAGGAAGGCGAGAGTAATTTTCTTGGTTTTAATTATGTCATGAACTATAAGCATGCTGGATTATTCTCACCTGGCTCCATCTTCTCCACCTTACCCAAAAGGGAGCAAGTACTGTTGTGTATATATATATATATGAACACAAGCACATCATATCCGGTTTTTTCCTTGTTTTTTTTCTTTGTTTTAGAGATTGTTTAGCAAGAAAGAAGGCACTTGGCTTATCTTGGTGAATACAACATCACCTTCTTGTCCACACTTTGTCTCTGATTGTGCTGCCTGTGTCCCACAGGGTTTGTTAATTCTGGAATTGAGGAGAATCCAAATTAATATTCCTTTAGTCTCCTTATTTTCTGTCTTAAAATGTTAGCGTGGTTGGGGTGCTCTGCAGAGACACTGATTATACTGGAGACTTACTCACACTCTTTTTACCCCTGCAATTTTCTGTATGTATGAGCTCCTCAGAGTGCAGAGATACAGCAAATGTACAGCCTTGCCAATGTGCTAGTATTTATAGGTGCTACTGCCACAGAAGAAATGAATGTTACCAATACTGGGCTTTTAAAATGTAGTCATTGTATGTCCTTATTCAGGTACCAGTTTATTTATCTTTTGCTGATGGTGCTGCAAACAGGAAGAGAAAGCTTTCATTTTGTTAACTTTAAAAATAGTATCAAAATAAGAGTGACTTTTTTTGGTAGGGAAAAGTGAATCTACCATCAGTAGAGAAGACAGTGATTAATTTTATGGGTTCTGTAAAATGATTGTAAGTGATGGAAAGGGAGGAGGGGAGAAAGGGGAGAAAGAGAGCAAGGGAGAAGAACCTTTTATATATCTGTATTTATTGGGACCCCATTTGAAGGGTCAACGAGAGGCATTAGGAATGTATATGCCATGGCCACTCCCACCCATTCTGTTTGCCTCCTTTAATCTTTGATCCAGCTGCTCCAAACATCTGGCACAATGAACTCTGTCTCTGGGCTGTGATTCACGGGGAGTCCCTGGGGATGTGTGTGTAGGAGCTGCTTTGCAACCCCTGTGGTTGCTTCTACGCAACACTGTGTGTACTGCTTGTGTGGGGATCCTCTCCCTCTCCCTGCTGTGGGTCACTCAGCTTCCTGCCAGCCAGCTGGCTATGTCTGTTGCCAGTGAGAGGTGGCTGCTTTCTGACTCCCTCATCACACACACAGTCCCAGGGGAAGGCAGGCAACTGCTCTGACAGCCCAGCAAAGCAATGGCACCTCCCCTCTGCCCCGATTTGTCCAGCATTGATTCCTTCCAGACCCCTGTGCACAGTAATATCATTTTGCTTGTGGGATCACCATTCCTTTCCACGGACCTCACCCTCCCCTCCTACTGTTTGTGCTTTTTCTACAAATATATGTCCCCTCTCTTCTCTGTCTCCAGGCTCCCGACGTTCTAGACATTTCACAGTGCATGGTTGATGAGAAAGACAACATCTCAGAGAAGCATGGGTAGAGGGAGGAAGAGGAAAGGTGCTCCTTACCCATCAGCCCCCCAGAGCACTGACAGGAATGGTAACTAGTGGGGTGTTCCCTGTCATGCAATAACCTACCTTCATCTCTTCAAGCACCAGCACAGAAGCTCTTGGAACTGCATAGAGGAAACAAAGAGTTAGAGCCACACACACTCTCAGTGCCCTCTGCTTAAGACCTGGCCTTTTCTAGGGCTTTCCTGACTGAAGGAGCCAGGAGAGCTGGGTAAAGGTGTGAAGCAGGTGCCAGCTGATGGGCTCCCAGCCAGGCCCTGACTGGGATTGAAGGACGACACAAAGGAGAAAGAAGCCATACTCCACACCTGGTAAGGACATGTGGGATATATATCCTTCACAATCTGGGGTGAAAGAAGCAGTCAAGCTGGTAATCTGGTAGAAGACAGCCAGCAATAAAGGGATCTGAGGGAATTAGGAGCACAGATGGAGTCATAGTAAGACTTTTCCTCTTCCTCTATGCCCTAACAACTTTATGAAAGTTAACTCAGAGGAACAGGGGTGTGAGGAGGACGTGGTGCAGGTTGGAAATGGCAATGCAGTCGCACTGGGGAAGCCACATCATGTAGTGGCTGGGATTTGGGTCATTCAGTATCTGCTTTAAAAAAAATAAAAAGAGATAATATTTTAAGCAGCAACCTAAAGAGGGGAAAACCAGCAGGGAGTGTCAAGCTGTGGAGCAGTGGCAGAGAAAGGCTGTTAATTCTTGAAAATGGATGCACGAGCTAATCCTTCCCTGCAAATACAGCCTGGTAAATGGTCAGACACAGCAGCCTTTTAAATGCCAGATCAGCTCTTACTTAAATGGCATTTTGCTTTATTATATATTTATTTATTTTACTTTATTTATTTATTTGTTTGCTAAGAATAGCTTTGAATAAAGGGATGATCTGTCTGGCACTGTGTTGTGATGGTTGTTTGGTGTTCGTTGTTGTTGCAGTAGGAGAACAAGGATGTGTTAAGTTTGTCGGGGCTCAGACTACCTCGGACCTTTGCCACGCACCCACGCTTTGCCACAATCCCCTCCCCGCTCTCAGAGCCGTCGTGCCCGGCCCTGTGCCCACCCCGGGCAGAGGAATGGAACGATGCGGTGCCGTGCGGGATGGCTGGGTGTGAATGGAAGCAGGAGCCGGGTGTGTGGGGTTGAGCCGCGAGACGGGAGAAAGAGGGAGGGGGGAGGATTTGGGAAAATGCAGGGATACCGGAGGAGAAGGTAAAGCTTCGGCTGGCTTCCAAAGGGAAGGGTTAACCGAGGAAAGGTAGATGTGCTGTGCGGGCAGCAGGTAGTCAGCAGGCGAGAGTGTTGCTGTGGGGTTTGTGGGAGGGCGGGGAAGAGGAAGGGCTCGGAGGGTACCGAGCTGGTGGGCAGAATGTAGGCAAATAAAAAGCCTGCCCGTAGGTCTGCAGATACGGTTCAGGGATGCTGGCTGAGGAGGCAGGGGGCTGGCAGCGAACTGCAGAACCTCTGAGTCCAGAGAGCCCGGGATGTCAGAGGGGAGAGTGCCCGGCAGGAAAGGGTGGCTGCAGGTAACACCTGCCGTGGGGCGGAGCGGGGGGCAGCCCACGGGGGACAGAAGCAGGGGGCACAACCCGCCCGCGGGGCTGGCAACCCGGTTTGCCCTTGGCAGGGGCATCTGTCCTCATATCGCCGTGCCCAGTGTTGCCACCCTGCAGGCAAGCGAAGGGGCGAGGGCTGGAGAAGGCAACCTGTCCTTCCGGTGGCAAACAGCCCCTCCTTTCAGCTTGATATTTCTGCGTATGCGTGTGTGTGTGTTTGTGTGTAGAGGGCTGGTCGCTGCTCTTGCATCCCCCTCTCTCCCCTTGCCAGAGAGCAGCAGGCAGAGCCCAAGCTGGCATGCTGCTTGGCTTCCTGGAGGGATCTATGCCACTTGGTGGCACTAAAAAGTTGCGCTGAAGCCCGGTACTCGCCCGTACGAAAAGCCCCCTCGTCCCCCAGCCCGGTGCGGCAGCGGAGAGCCCGGGCCCCCGACACCTCGACCCTGGCGGACGGCAAACTTCGGGGGGGGCTGTTCTCAAAAGGTCGCCGGGACCGCTGGGGTAAACTCTTCCCCGCAACTCCGTTTTAAACAGTATTTTTTGGTTTGGTTTTTTTTCTTTTTTCTTTTTTTTTTTTTTTTTTTTCTCCTTTGGATGATGCTGTTCTGAACCAATTGCCGCTTTCTTACTTGCCGGAGAGCAGTGCGGGAGAGAGGTGTCCGTTGGTAGGGCTACTTTACAACCCTCAGAGCAGAACGCAAGCTTAGCTCGATATAAACAGAGAGGAATTGCTACTGTGCATATGCGAGGAAGGGCGGAGGTGTTTAAGCAGGTGGGTCAGGCTGCAGCAAGTATTTAGGAAGACCAAGGCTGTGGTGGCAGAGAGCAAAGACCCATCTGTTGTTTCATCGTTTGTTTGTTTATTCCTCCTCCTCATGCCTTCCCCCTCCCTTAAATCCAGGGACCGTTCACGCCTCTTGCAAATGAGATTTGGGCGATGCTGAGAGAACAGCGTGTTGCATGGCGTGTGTGTATGTGCATGCATTCGCGGGGATAGGCTACTCTGTCCTCAGCATTTGCCTGTGATCAGAAGAAAATAGGATGTGCCTATAGCTGAAGGAGTGACAATGCTAGCCGAGTGGGGCTCACCTGCTGGTGATCTTTGCAGAGGCATTTGAGGATTATTCAGCTCCAGAAGGTCTGTGTGAGGAGCGCTATCTCTGCCGTGGCTGAAAATAGGAGGTGCCTACCCCTACCTGTCTTAATTATTGTCACCAAAAGGACCATTTTGCCACCACTGTGGGAAGAAGCACTTGCTGCCACTGACAAGGTAACGCTGTGGGTTGGGAGAGGGGGTTTATGTGCCCTGGATTGTGGACAGAAATGCTGTGGATGGAGGAGGGACTCTTCCCCCCCCGCTCCTTCCCTTCTTCTTGCTTTTGCTCTGTACTCTGGTTGATGGAGGACTAGCACAACTCCTGGGGGACCAACAAGCCAGCCGGTGGGGCACCTCTCTAGGGGCTGCAGGGGCATCAGGGGGTCAGGGTGCTGGAGGGCAGCTGGCACTGATCCCTCCCCGGGAGCCACGGTATGTGTGGGGCTGCAGGGACTGGGGGTACTGTCATACCCGGGCTTGGTGATGTGTATGATATAGTTCCTCTCCCTCACAAGTGCAGATTTGTCTTGCTAGGAGGGTATAATGGGAACGGGAATGTATTTGTTTTCCAGAGACAGCCAGGCTTAGCTCAGCCATGGACTTTTCTGTGTGACCTTGGGACAAATCACTTGGCTCTGCTCAGCGAGTCCCGTCTGTTCCTTATTTAATAATCAAAGCTAATCTCTCCACGTGCAAAAATGATTCATTATGGACTGAGGGGGACAGCGATACCACCAGCCAAGCAGGGAGACAGAGACCTAAGCACCAGCGTGCATGCACACATGCATGTCTGTGTGCACAGCCGCTTAGTTGTGGCAGCGCAGGTAGCTGTGTTGGGAGTTAGCCGTGTCCAGTAGTTTTCTCTAAGACCCAGGTCTATGCATTTATTTGTAAAAATGCGGTCTTGCCTGCCAAATGTGACCACCACGGCAATTTTTATCATCGTTTGATTTCTAGGTTGTTTTATTTTTGTCTTCCCCTTGCACAGACCTGCCTGGCGGCGAACGCCAGTGGCGGGCGGTGCTCAGCACCAGGGACAGCGTCCGCTCCTCGCTGCCCGCTACTCGCTGCCCTCGGGCAGCGCTGTCCGGCACCCCAGGGCTCCGCCACCCCGACAGCCCTACTCACATTCCATCTCATCCCTGAGAAGCAATTTCCGGTGGTGCCAAGGGGGTGACTGGATGTAGGGAGAGCCAGGACGTTTCTTTCTCCTATTCTTGAAGACTAAGTAGGGGATCATGTCAAAAGGGGCAGAAGATCATCTTGAAAATGCACCGCTCTAAATCCTGAAAGGGAAAGATGTATAGAGGATTTAACTGTCAGGCTCTTTAAACTCCCTATGCCTTGTTTTTTTTTTAATTACCGCATTCCTAAGCATTTTTATTGTATGCTAATATTTTGCGAATTCTCAAATACTTTGACTACGTGCTAATATTTATGTTACACAATCACAGCGTTGATCATTATTTCAAACGTTCAGAGAGTATTTTTGGGGTCCCTATATAGATTTTCTGTCATTTTATTTTCGAACATAGTTATGACGTTTCTGGCATAGTGGTAGTACTGGCATCCCACCATAACCACTATTGTTGCGACTTGCTGGAAAATGTTTTCTGAAACTCCTATTGCCTTTTCTCAATCACCTCCTCCATCCCATACAGTCTTATCAATTAATAAAATGTCTAGGATTACAGATGAAAACACACCTCAGCTATTAGTTCCTGTGTAATATGGTATAACTGGGTTTTGGTAGCAGCAGCAATATGTAGTATATTTGGCAAAATTACGGAGATTGTTGCAAGTTTCCCTGGGAAGATAAGCACCTACATACTAAAGCCAAAATTGTTTCATCAACCTGAAAGAGTGCGTGAACACAACACGGGGAAGAACTTCCAGGGATTTCTAAGGATCTTGTTGATAATTAAAGCATTCTCTGTTTATTAGCTACGAAGAAATGAGATCAACACTTCAGTCTGTTATTTCCAGTGGATGTTCTGACCAAATGGTGAAAATTCTCTCTTGCTGCTTAACTTTTAACTATTTTGAAGTGTAATTATAAAAAACTGCTTTGTAGTCTCTCCTTTTGTATAAGGCTGGTGTTATTTTGTCAAAGAGCTTGATCCAATGTCCACTGGAATTTGCAGAGCTGATAATGTAATGAACAATGTTTGCTTGATGTTGGGTTTTTTGTTTGTTTTGGTTTTTTTGTGAACAGAAAAAATAAACCATCATAGAAATCTCAGAACAGGGTGCTCATATTTCATGATTTTCAAATAAAGACCATTTGAGTGCATCAGGTTTTGTGTGACCAAAGTGAATTGCCTCTGAGGAATGTGTAGGGGGGACCTCCTCCTGCAAAATGAGCCTCCCCAGAGCATTGGGAGATAGATTGCCAGAATAGCTTGAACGCGATGCTTGGAGTTTGCAATGCCATAGTAGAAGTCAGCAAAGCTCACCAAACTGAGTGTACTTTCTCCTAACATTGGTCCAAATCAAGATGAGCTGAGACATCTCTCTCTTTATGTAACTGTTTCTCTAAGGCTGTTCCATATTTTGCTACTGTAAGATCTTCACTGAGAGATAAGTGATATGGCTGACTCTGAACCAGTAATTCAGTTGCTGCTCGCTATGTTTTTTTCTTCTTTGATGGTAAAACATAGGTTAATTCCTCGGGATTTCCCGATTTGATCCATATAGACATTTATTATCTCATTTCTGATAGATTTAAATTAAATGTAGTACATATTGTAAATGAATGCCTGAAAAGCATTTAATCAGCAGGTATATTGCTTGAAGTTATACAAACACAACATATAAGTAAATCTCGTCATTATAAATGAATGGATTTTAAGGACGTTAGTTTTTGTGATTTTCTGATCCTGAAAATCCTTTAAGGAGAACCTTAAACTTTAGATAAGTCTTTACAGATATTTGACCAATAGTATTCTTCTTCTGAGAAACACAGAACATATTCCTAAGTGTTTTCCTGGATTGGGCCGTGAGTTCTCACTCTATCACAGCACTGTTCTTTGATTAAATAAACTGACATTTTACTTTTATTATTTAAATCTGCCTGAAGATTCAGGAACTATGAACGAGCCTGCTGTAAACCTACAAAAGTGTAACAAAGAAGAAACCTGCAGGGAGGCGTTGCTAATTCTCTCTTTAAAATTTTTTTTTCCCCATGGTACCGAACGAAATAAATAGAAGAATTTCCCTTAGTCGAGTTGGTGTTTTGCCTATTACAAACCATCGAGCCAAGTAGGTTCAGATTGCAAAGCACAGGTGCTTCGCTGCGGGGTCACTAGTGGGCGCTGCTATAATAATGTAAGCCCCGGTGGAAAGGGGGTCACCCTGCTGCTTTAACCACAGTTACACCTGCGGGAGCAGAAGCCCTTAACAACAGTCAGACACATCCCATGTAGCAACTCTCAGCCACAAACATAGTGGAAAATCAGCTCTTTGTGAACCACTGCTCATAGTCTTATTTTTGATCAAGTTTTTTTAATTAATGCCCTTAGATGTTAGCGTGCTTTTTGTTTCTTTTGGTCTCTACAGACTGCAAGTACAGATGGGCATGCATCTGAGATTTGTATAATTTTGAAAGGTTTATATATTTTAATAATGAAAGACTTGCATGGTGTTTCATGGAATTTTACAGATGCTCATTTTCTACTCCGTTAAACCTCAACATGAAGTAGCTGGAACTCTGCCCTAAGGGAACAGCTGAGAGTTTCTCCTGACAGAGTCTGGCATGAAGTTTATATTGCCAGGAAGAACAGAGGTCACAGGAACATGTTGAGTGCTTCATCAGATCTGTGTCTTCAGTCATCTGGGTAGTACATAAACTTTTGTCTAGGGCAGACTGAGTAAAAGACAGAGAGGCAGTGTTATTTTTCTGCCCTACTTCTTCTGCAATTGCTCCAAGTCTGAAGTTAGTGCTCCAGAAGACTGAGACCAAAGTGTTCTCTGTTGCTAAAGTGTGTGACTTCAGGATAAGTTTATAGTTGGGTCCATAATTGAAATAAGCAAGGAATCATGACACACTGGTGATTAAGTACCTGATTCCATTTTGCTTATGTTTCAGTAAATTGGGATAAGTCCATTGTTGATGAAGAAATTGAACAACATGAAGAATTAAGTGCTGTGTATGTTGTCCATCAATGAAAACAAGTTAAAGCAGATGAATTATTAATTGGGAAACAATTCCCATTACTTTGTGCACGCACTCGGGAGTTCACTGTCTTTGAAACTGCTGATACCTCCGTTCTCAATCTGAAGGCTATAGCATGTCAAATTCCCTTTAGGATTATCTCTAACAAATTAAACAAGAGTNCTTAAGTGCTGTGTATGTTGTCCATCAATGAAAACAAGTTAAAGCAGATGAATTATTAATTGGGAAACAATTCCCATTACTTTGTGCACGCACTCGGGAGTTCACTGTCTTTGAAACTGCTGATACCTCCGTTCTCAATCTGCTATAGCATGTCAAATTCCCTTTAGGATTATCTCTAACAAATTAAACAAGAGTTATATTTAAGCTTATGAAATTTTACTTAATTTTGTTTTAATACTCATCCTGCTTGTAATAATACGTTTCCTGTAGTAAGAGAGAATTGTAATCAAAATGTGGAGGCACTTGTATGGGATTCTTTTGGGAGAGAAGCACAGTGAAATTGTATATTTGAATAGTTCCCTTGGCCATCTTCTCTTCAGGAAAATATTCTCCAGGAAATATAATTAGTGTGCTTAGTCTATTAGCTCTCTGCTCAGCCATTTTGCCTGAAATGGGATTTGTTACTTGATTAGTCTCAGGGTATCTTCTCATGGCATGGCCAGCTGTGCCCATCAGAAGGATGACAGGCAATAAACACAAATTGAAATGTAGGAAATTCTGCTGAAACATATATGAAAAGAATAATTTTTACTGTGTCTGTGGTCAAACAGGTTGCCCAGAAAAGTTGTGGAATCTCCATCCTCAGAGATATTAAGAACCTGACTGGACATGAAGCTAAGAAATCTGTATTAATTGAGCTTACATTTAGCAGAGTGAATGGACCAGATAACTTCCTGTTTCCACCTCAAACATTCTGTTCTTAAGCTTATGAGTACAAGAGTAAGACCAGAGAACCAGATCTCTATTATGCAATACAAATACAATGAAATGTTAGTCAATATAAATTCCTAGTTGTTTCATTACATCATGAAAGGCCACAGAAAACATTGACTTCAGGTGCTTTGGATGTGAATCCTAAGCCCAATACTATAAAACAGAAGCAGTGCTCTCAGTGTAATTAGGAAATTTTTAAAGTCCCAAGAAAATCGACTTTAGCTTTAATACAGCGAAGAAAGTTCATTAATTGTGGAGGAACTGCAGTCTGCACCTGGCCCCGTCTTTTCCCTTGGATGCCATGAAGTGGAAAGGTTTTATTGCTTTCAGAAATAGGAATCCCCCAGCTATGACATATCCTAGTATTGTGGAACCAGAAACACAAAGGAGACCTTCAGCTTGGCTTCATTCTTTACTCTGTAATTTTATACTGATAGACACAACTATAAACAGAGAAGAGCAAACAGCTGTTCTTTGGAGGGAAGAAGATAAAAATGGCCTTCCTGCCATCTCTTTCTCATATATCCTGTATGGAAATTGTTTAATCCACAGACACAAGACCAAAACATTTGATGAATGTGTGTTGCAGAATTAAAATGATGGATTGGATTATTCTTTTGTACCATGAGCTCACCCCAAGCCCCTGAAGTCTCTCTATTTGTACATCTGGAGATTCACAGGCAGGTAGGTTATAAAAAGGCATCTAATTGTATATGCAGTTGCAGTCTGAGGCAGAGCTGGCACTTGTCTAGATATACTTGTGTTCTGGACATGTAGCCTTAATTTGAGTTCAGAAAAATAAGCATCCATGGTGTTAAATAACAGAGTACTGTTTCTGTTCAAATATTAATAAGTTAATAAATATTTTTTTTTCTTTTAGGTCATAATACATTCAATTAATTAAAGGTATAGGAATTTAACAACTGTGATCTCATAAAAAGATATCCCCTGTCATTCATCCTTTTGTCTATTTGCAAATTTTATGGTACCAACTTCAGAGTGATGGAACAAATAATTGTGAGACATAAGCAATAGTGATAGTCTGTAATTAGAGACTAATTAACCTGAACTGAACAGCTGTTATTCCTTAGTGGCACAGGGTTGTAGTATTGATAAGCCAACTCTTCACAGACTTAAAAAACACAAACCTTCTTGAAGTGTTTTACAGTACAGGTCTGAACCTTATTCTATTATTAGCATTTTATATTACTAAAATTAATATTACATGAACTTATTACTATTGTAATTAACATTTAAATATTATATATAATGTTTCCTCTTTTTAAGGATTTACATTTTATTTGTGAATACTCACTCAAATTCACTCCCTTACTCCTGTGTGTAAATAATTTATAATTTATACACCGAGGTGCAATAATAATTGAGAAAGTCTAACATCAAGCAGAAGAAAGTTTTTAGATTTGTGTGTCTCATCTTCAGAATTGGGAAGAGTTTCACTGTGGCACTATACTGAATGACCTAGCTGTGAGGAGTAAATTCAAGGTTAAAAGCCTGTGAGATTTTCAACTCAAAGAAACAGAGATAGATTTTCTATGGCAATGGATTCTTTCACTTTAAAATATCTAGGTGCTGTTAGAGTCATTGTTAATGGATTAGAAATGATTGGTGGTGTCTGAAATGCAAGGAATTTTTAATTGTTTTTATTGCATCAAAATTTTATATCAATAAAACTGAGATTGTATTCTGCCCCAGAATTTTGCAGTTGTTTTGTCAATAATGAAATTCGGCATATGGTTCACTAAGTAACTCAGCCTCTTAGATTTAAAAGTGCGCTTACCTTTCTGTACTATCAATGTGTTCACTGGCAGGTGAGGAGTCATAGATGTTACTTTAATGTGCTCAGGGATCAAGACCTGGAAAACTACTGTTTAAAGAGTATATTTAAAACGGGAAGAATTCTGCTGCAAATTCACTGCCAGGTGCAGAACATTTTCAAGTACATGTTTTATTTCCACAAGTTAACCACAGCCCAAGATGTGAAATCTTTGCTGATCTATTTTTATTTATCCTTCAGCAACAGTAAAGATGAGTGCAGATTGCATTGCAGTCTACAGGTAAACGTAGCTGATCAAATATTTTAGGTATTAGTGCATCTGTGCAGTCTTTGTGTTGACTTCTTGATACCAGTGAAGTCTGTCAGGTTGTCTACCATATAAGGATTTTTCAAATTGATTTTTGATGATTTTTGACGTAAGGATATAAAAAGGTCTAAATAATTTCACTGCTTTGCTGTTTTAGAATTACTGTTCCTTTGCTTAAAACAAATATAGATATTAATAACAAAATCGGTTTTCTTAATGTTGTTTAAAAGCTAATTTGTTTCATGTTATATCTTGCAAAGTAAGAATAGATTTGTACGTTCTGCATTCCTTAGAATAACAGCTCCGTGTGCCAGAAGCAGTTTCATAGTGCTGGAATGGATAATAGAGTGCAACACAGGTTACATTATTGTGGCATACGTATTAGATATATAGAAAGTGTCTAAAATTAAAGGGAATTGTTTTCAAAGACACTTATTAGAAATGGCAACACATTTCTTCTGTAGATTTAAATACTTGCCTGTCTTTTGTGCATTTGAAAACATTTCCCCAAATAATTTTTAAACATGATTGTCAAAAAGAAAGAAGTTGATTTATATTAGCAGAAGCACAAGCCTAAGATTGTGAATCACTATACTGAGATAAAGTTTTCCAGCTTAAAAATGATGAAAGCAAGTATACACAGTAGACAATTTATTACAAGTATTGAGAGCTGTAGAAATAGGTGCAATTTTAGAAAATATTAGAAAGATGATTTTATAAATAATTTTAAAGCTCTTTCTCTTATTTATTAATTTTTGAAGGGTATGAGGATTATGACCACATGTGCGGCTCTGCATAGCTGTCCACTCGGAGATGATGGTGACTCCTTAGAGAACACATGCCAACTCCTGGTTAACCATCAGTATAGTGCTCCTTCTATCCAGAAGATTTGATAACTGCTTTTCACCAGCTCTCCAACTTTTCCCATCATGTTGTCTCTACCAGCCTAAACCATTTCCTAAAATGGTCCTTTTGCTGTTCCTTGCAATCCTGCTGTTGAAGGAAGATGTCTGCGGGAACTTTGGGCTTTTGGTTTCAGCACAGGCGAATGAGAGAAGGGTGGTTGCACACATGCCTGGCGATATTATCATTGGAGCTCTATTCTCTGTCCATCATCAACCAACTGTTGACAAAGTTCATGAGAGGAAATGTGGAGAGGTAAGAGAGCAGTATGGTATCCAGAGAGTGGAGGCAATGCTACATACACTTGACAGAATTAATTTGGACCCCACACTGCTGCCAAATATAACGCTAGGATGTGAAATAAGGGACTCCTGCTGGCATTCTGCTGTGGCTCTGGAGCAGAGCATTGAGTTTATAAGGGACTCTCTTATTTCTTCAGAAGAAGAGGAAGGGATGGTGCGATGTGTGGATGGATCATCATCGTCTTTCCGCTCCAAGAAACCCATTGTTGGTGTCATTGGGCCTGGCTCCAGCTCCGTTGCTATCCAGGTCCAGAACTTGTTGCAGCTTTTCAATATACCTCAGATTGCTTATTCTGCCACAAGCATGGACCTAAGCGACAAAACTCTGTTCAAGTATTTTATGAGAGTGGTGCCATCTGACGCACAGCAAGCGAAGGCGATGGTGGACATTGTCAAACGCTATAACTGGACCTATGTTTCTGCTGTACACACCGAAGGTAAGAGGTTGTTTTTTACCATATAAAAATACCTTTGAAATACTCTGATGTGGTCTAATTGATGGATGATGATAGTTTGATGTTGTTGGGTTTTTGCCAGTCAGCTATCAACAATATAGACTTTTACTTTACTTAATAATAACTTTACATTCTCTATGGGTCTGAAGTAGCATCCTGTTGTCAATGGCTGAAAACAAACTTTGAAACACAGGATGGTGTGTGCTCTAGGGTCACTCATTGGTAAAAGTGCTTGATCTGAAGTCTCCTAAATGACCTTAGTTTAATTTAGTTGACATTTATTTATTTTTCTTTATCTACTAATCAGTGTATTTATGTAGAACAATAATTATGACTATTTTAGAATCAATGAGTGGTGAGAAAGCATCTGGCCTTCATTGTGCAGATGAGAGCTAAGTCATCATTTGAAACTGTAGCTGAGTCAGAATGCATTCCTGCTTAATATCTGAGCCACAGAGGCACAGGTACTAGAAAACATGCAGTTCTGGCTAAAATTTGAATGTGAGTTGTCCCAGCTCCTCGAGATCAGAAATCTTTCCATCCTTTTTATAGTACTCCATGGAGTATTGCACCACTTCTTGCTTTGCCTCTGGCCATTGGCTTTGGGAGAGAGCAAGGGAAGCTTCCTTGACTCTTCCTCATACATTTATGCTCCATTGGATGTCCAGAACATCAGAACTGTGTGCTAAATGGCTTTCCTCTTTTTATTTATTTGACATAGAGCTTAAGCCTTTTACCCAGTGTTCAGAAGAGTATATGATTAAAGGGAAATGCTATGGAAAAGTGTACTTGATTTCATTATTCCTTGTACTGATAGAGTTGAGTGAGTACATCTGGCTAGAAGTGACTAGAATTCCATACTGCCTTAAGAGCAAGTTCATCAGCCCCTGCCTGATGACACCACCATTTAAGGAGTTTTATGGAATTAAGCTCTGTGATGAGTTTTAGGACCTCACCATGTTGCCTCTGTTCAGACAGACAGCTGCTGAATGGCAGGCTCAGAATACAATCTGAGAATGAAGAATGCAAAGAGATTTAGTGGTGGCGACATTGCTGAACAGCGGCAGATGCTGCTGGCTTTATTACAACCAATAGAGAGCAGATTGCCCTTCCCACACACTGAGTATGGTTCTCTGGCAGAATTTATACTATTCAAACCCCTTTGGAGGAGATGCAGGTCCAATGGTATAATGTCGAGATCTCTTCCCTCCTATGGATATGCAGAGATTATTCTGCAGTATTTAAAAAAAAAAAAAAGGTTAGAACTTGCATGCAGATTGTTGCAATCACATTTCCAGCATGATAGTGAGAGCTGGTAAACAGCTGAATCCTCTTTTGTACGGGGATGCCTAAATACATTATTAGTTTAATGTAAAAGTTCAGTATATAAAACAGTGTATATATAAATCACTCTAACTGAGATCACGTAGTGAAGGTATCCTGCACCAGCTGATGCCTTTGGCATGGTTAGGTGTGCAGCCTTCCCTTCACAAATATGTATGAGTAACATCATGGTCAAAAATGATGCCACTAACATTGGCATAAAATTTTATATCCTGACTACTTTTGATGACTCATCTAGTTTTTGCTATGAAAAACGTTTACATCTCTCCCTATTGAGATGGGATGCTTTTATATACAGTGTGGGAATAGTCATGCTTATATCAAGGTCTGATCCTCCACAGAGTGAAAATATGTACTTTTGCCACTTTCTGTGGACACTCTTTGGAGCAGATGGTAGCATATGGGACACTAGTCTTATGGCAGAGGAACTTTGTACTGTGCTCTGGAAAGAAGGGAATAGGGACACAAGGGCTGAAGTGGGACATAGATGCTACGGGCAAGACAAGAGAAGTAAATGAGAGAAGAGCTGAATGTGAAGAAGGAGAAATGAAGAATCATATATGTAGTAAAACATGTGCCTCCTTCTGTCATTATTAAACAGGATATAGTAGGTGGAACATTGTTAAAACCTGAGGCCTCATTGGTAGCATATTTACAGCAATATAATTTTGGACTTCAGTGAAAGAACATTAAACTTGGGTGAACCTTATGATCCTATAATCTAGTTGCATAGTCTGGTAAATGATGATGAATCAGCTCTCCAGGTAAATAGCATCAAAAATTTTATTACAATAGAACAGATGGTATCTATGATGGAATAGAAAAATGCTAACGGATCAAGGTACTTCTTTGAAATGTGGCAGTGTCTGATGTTCTGGGCACTTTCCAAAGACAAAGGCACATAGTCTTTGCATTTTTTAGGGACAATGCATAGTCCCTTGCATTATTTTTTAAACTACCATGAAAACCCCTACACATGAATGCTAAAGAAAAGAAATTGAGTATATAAGCAAAAAATATATATATTTTTAATTTATTTATTTAGTAATTATTTTTCATTTTACTATAGTATCTGCCAACTTATAGCATTCTAAATATGCCACTCAACTCAGTGTCCTACATTCACAGGTACTATTTCAAAATAGAAAAAAAATTGTTGATTCCTGCTCCTTGCAATTTTTATTGACGTAGGATCTTGACCACCCATAGAAGGTAGTCTTTCTTTTCACGCTTCCAGTAGTTCTGGCCAGCTACATTCATTATCTTTAGCTAATTTTCATTCATTAATTCATTTATAAATGAGACTCTTCTGATATTTATGACCATATTCTGATCAATATCATCTTTGGCTTCTGTGAAGGAGTTCTAGAGAGGGTGAGGGTCCTCTCTTCCAAAGCTGGATGGGGAGTGAAAAAGAGTCATAAAAAGCCTGTTAGTTTCATTCCTTTGGTAGTCCCATCAGCAGATAAATTCACAGATCTCTTTTTGATCTAGTGTAAGAAAGGCCTGGCATACGTCAGTAGTTTCATAATAAAAAGCTTCTTGCTTGAATCTTTCCTTATGCGCTTACTAATTATCTGTGTCTGCAGTGGATTAATATTTTGGGAGGTTGGTCTGAAGTTGTGTTGTTAAATCCTTACTCAAGACTTCCAGATTTAAAATATACAAAACATTTTGAGAGATTCTTGCAAGCTTTGCTCCTTTGTCATTCAGCATTACGATTTAAACCAGGTGATGCATCCAGTTGTACAAGCGACCACTAAAAGTAAAATTTTTTCCTTAAAATGGGAAGGTAACAAGGATTTCTGTCAGTGGAGCTCCTGCAATTTTAAGGAAGAAGGTTCTATAATCCCTTCAATAGAAAATGTGAGCAACAAATGAATGACATTTCTCATAAAACAATGGTCATCTTCACTTACTGTAGTGTATTTTACACAGGCCAATCAGAAATCTTTGCAAGTCTTAGATAACTCTAACTCTTAGATAAGTCTTGTAACTCTGCCTTGATTGGCTCTGTCAGGAATCATTACCATTGTTATCGTCTCCCACTCTCCAACTCTTCCTTGCATTGAATCACTTGTGGGGCTCAACTCTAAACCAATCTGCCTTTAAAACAAAACCTTTTCATGCACAATAAATGCTATTTCAGTTCTGAGGTACATTCCACACTGTGGCTCCATGAACAGACAAGATAGCAGTGCATGGCAGGGAGCTAGGAGTGAGCAGAAATGAGGGAAACTGGGATGTGAGACTCCTTGTACTAGGGACCTATCGCTCAAAGCCTGAAGCAACTGCCTTCAAATTTATGGATTATTACAACAGGCATGCAGGATGTGCTGGAGTTCCTACTGATCCAATTCTTTCTGATATTACAGATGGTTTTTTCCCCTTCTGTGGTAGGAGCAGAGCTTAAATGAACTTTCCTTAAAATTAAACCAACACTCACTTCTTAAACCAACTTCACAGACCGACAGCAAGTCAATAATGCAGCTGAGAATTCTGTGTGTGCTTCTCTCCGAAGAAAAGTAGCACAGCAGAGAGAAGGCCCCTAGTTTAGTCTCACAGTCTTGCAAGAATGAGATCATTTTTAGCTCTGTTGTCTGCCTCTTTGGAAACTAATGCACTCATGAAGGCGTAGAGAGGAAAATTTGTGCATGTATTTGGATTTTGGGTGGTGTTGATTGGCGTGCATGTGGGCCATGCGGCTCATGCACCGTGGGCATTTTTCTCAGCCTTTTCTTGCTTAACCACTTGACACTACAGTTAATTGAAAATGATTGGAGAAATCAGGAAGAGAAATCAGGTTGGAGAAACCAGTATCATTCAGCTGGCTACCGAAAGAGACAGAGCTGCCTGTTTACTTCATTTCCCATATGAAAGCACTCCCTGGTCTTTTTGAAAGATCAAAGGAAAATATGTACAATTTTCTCCTTTCCTGTCATTGAGGTTTGAAAGCCTCATTCTGAAAGCCAGCTTGAACTCAATACCCTCCTGTTAACCAGACTGACATTTGGATCAGGCCTTCCTAGTCAGAAACAAGATCAATCCCTGAGAATCTCTGCTTAAAATTTGCCTGGAGTCAAATGAATTAATAACTAGAAAGGCAGTTTTCATTGCCATTGGAAACTATTTATTTTGCTGCACTGAATGGGGTGAAGAGGTAATGTATGCTGGAAAAGTAGAACTGTACAGGGGTACAACTGAAACACAATAAGCCAAATATATTGGGGATGGAAAGGGAGAAATTTATTCTGGTTATGTAAAAGGTGTAATTTGCTTTTGAACACAACCTTAAGAAATAAGGCAGTTTGTTGACATTTTCTTAAGCAGGTCTGCAGGTAAATACTGAATGAAACTCATCCTCAAAGACCTCTGTGTTTAACATCACTCTCCTCCATTTAAATTTATCACAAGTGCAGATAAAGAGGTGGTTCACATTCATTTTCTTGGGATGTAGTCCAGCAAGCATAACAAAAGCAGACATTTTTTTCCCTGCACATACGGATTATTTCACACAGTTCCTTTCATATTTGTGCAAATGTGTTTGGTTACAAGACTGGTTTTGCCTGCATCCTTTGCTCCCAAATAAAAAGCTAAATTAAAATTAGTCACAGTCTGTGAGAATAGGATGAAGAAAAGAGCAAGAGAGCTGCAACAAGTTGAAGTTAAACCAGTTGCCTGGAACAAACTGTACTTATATGAGGTCCTTCCTTCAGACTCTAGATTTTTCTTCTTTAGAGACAATAATTGTATCATGGTCAGAAATATTATTTGCTTTTCACAAAGTAATACAATCGAAAATTTGGTTGATTTTATTTGAAGCAGAGGTGATATTTTTTCATTCTTTATATGCAGGAAAAACCCCATGTTGAAACAATATACCAAGAACACCTGTGCCAGTCCATGAAAATATTTTCTGTTTCAGACAAAATCTATTTCTGAAAATTGATTTTTGAAAATTAAAAAATTTCCTGTCTAAAGACTAGAGAATTTTCTATTCCAACAATGTTTTACTTTTGCCATTGGGTAAAATAATTATGTGTTTGGAGTTTTCTGAAATTACTTTTAAACTGCTTCAAACATAAGTTTTGAGATCAGAATGATCACAATTTGATATTCTCTTAATCACATTAATCTTGTAGCAAAGCTGAAAAATATCTGTCGTCTGTAAGAAAACGTGGGGAACAAATACCCAATTCAAGTTCCAGTCCTATCCAGTTGCTTGCTCATTTTTATTGAATATTGACATCTGAAACAGAGGTAGCCTTTTTCTTCCCTAATTTCAAATATTTATCCTAGCATCCCAATTGTGAAAAGTGAGCAACTGCTACCTGCCAGCTGGGAATCCTGAGACAGAGAATCGAAGTAACATCGAGTTAATGTTTGTGTTGCTCTGCAGTGAGGGACTACCCAGACAACACTTTAACACTGTTGTTAGACTGCTCAGTCCCGACATAGCTGCTGTGAAGAATCTGGACTGACAGGGAAATATAAAATGAGGGGTATACTCTGCATTCTGAGTGCAAGGGGGATGAAGATTCTTAGGGTAAATACCATGAGACAGCAAAAGGAATATGAGCAAGGTAGTGTGCTATTCTAAAGCTTAAAAAGAAAAGTAATTTTTAAAGGAATGATGTAAGGTGGACCTAGCTAAGAGCCGGTCATTTGTGTTGTCAAAATGTCGCTTTGCTTCTTTTGGTTAGGGACTAAGTATTTGAATGTCACTTTTCTGCCACTCTATAGCAACTCAACAAAAGTTTCATTGTCATGAAACTTGCCTTCACTGAGAAGAAACAAGGGGAGTCCAGCAATCTTCAGCTTCATCTTCCATTTTTCTGCTGCTTGTGCTGGAAATGGCACAGTTGCTGTCCCCCTGCCCAGGCTTCACCTCTTCAATCAGAGAAGGATCTGGAAAGTTGATGAGATTTGGAAATCTTTCAGAAAACAAAGTTTCACTGCACACTGCTTACTGGGTCAAAGCAGTTTTATGAAAGATGGTTCTTCTAATATGTGCTATCAGATGCCTGTGGGTAGTGGCAGTGATTCCTCTTCTGTATCCCTCATTGATATTTTGAGATTAAAAACTACATGCTGTAGACCTGGTTGGAAAACAGATATTCCATGCAATTAAAAAAAAAAATACATTTCCTGAAGGAATTTTTATCCCAAGTTGGAATTCAAAGCTAAAATAACAACTATTTTTAGTGAATTAAAGCTATGATAAAGTTTAGAAATTGGTCAAAATAAACTGCTTGATGTGGTTATATTAAGAGTTGACAAAAGATAGCTTGATAAATTAAATGGGATCTTTGTTCTAAACTGTGTTAACTTTTAATTGCTTTTTACAAATGTTAGTGTTCCTTAACAGTTTTGGCAAAAGGTGTTTTATACAAGAAAGAGCTGGAAGTTTCCCTCACATCCCACTTTCTTTAACACATGTTTTGTACCGCCAACCCTGTATACAAATTAAACATTTTTGGATACGTTGAAATGTATCCAAAAATAATCCAATAGTTAGGAAGGAGATGATGAACCAGGTCCCATTATTCATTATTTGTGAACTTTTGTGGTATTTCTGAATCTGTGTTCCTTATCCTTCACACTGTAGATTTTTCTTTTTTCATGCACGCTACATAGTGACAGGAAATTTAAATCATCAATTTGTGAAGTAATTTTTTGTAGATTTTAGGGTCAAAAGTGCAGTTAGTACATTTTGATACATGAAGAAAAAACCCCAAACCCCCCAAAATTCCAAAAACATTGTTTCATATTCTTTGAAATAGATCCTGTTATTGAGAATTCAGGGGTGATCAGAACGCTGTTGAGATGGGAGCCAGGAACAAGGGAGACATAAAAAAGCTATCCACCACCATTGGAAGGACTAGGATGAGAACCCACTTTCCAGAGTGCTAAGACCAGTTTAAGACCCCAGGTAGGAAAGACTTTCCAAGAAAATAGGATTTAATTTCCTACAGAAACTAGGAAAAAAGAGGATATCCTGCACTTGTCAGTATCTTTATGCATCAAAATCACATTGTAGGCAGCTTAATAGTGCAGGAATTAAGTCAATGGTGCTTCAAAATTTGAAACTTTCTATGCAGTAAAGGAGCAGAATAGATATTTACATTGGTCCATACATGAAGAACATTTCCTGTGTCTATAACAGCTAACTTGTGATTCCTTTGAAAGATAAGAAAGGGCAAAGGGCTTGTGCTGGATCTTTTAAACTTTTCTTCCTTCCCTAAGGCAGTTCTGACTAGCTGATTCTTGAATCAGGCAGGAGACAGTCACTTGGAGGTGAGCCAAAAATTATAGACTTTGCTTTAATTTAGTTTGAAAGCCACTGAAGAGAGAATAATGTTGCATCCATCTTACTAAAATCTGATTGCAGGCTTATGATGTGGAGGCAGCCCATGCTGAAACACACAGTGTTTATATCATTATATTGTACGTGTATACATTAAAGGAGTGATTGGAAAGGTTATTAACAGAACGGTTGCCATCTACCTTGGCAACTGAATTTGCAGAAAATCTTTTTCATAAATCACTGCCTTGTTTTTGAAAGAACATAATGTAACTCATAATTCTAAATATACTGACTGGAAAAGAAAGTATTTAAGATTTCCTTTAACTGAGGGGTTTGACTTTTCTTTCTGGAAGTCTGACAACATTTATAGCTGGCCAGATACATGGTCCAGATGATATGTGTGAAAGCCTCCATATAAAATTAATTACATTGTCAAAGGGCAAACAAACAATGTATGGGGAATGTCTTTTCTCAAAGTGTAATATTTACTAGAAAAATTAGAAAGATAATATCTGGAATGGATGGTAAACCATCACACTGAATGAATCCCATGGCCAAAATCCAACCTAACTGTTAGAACAGTAGAAGTATGAGGAAAATTCCTCCACAGAATGTTGTTCAGTCTGTTGTGATCTAGTCAGATGCTTCCTATTTGTCTTTAACTAGGGTTAGATTTTTTTTTTACCTTCTCTTCCTGAGATAGATTTCTTCTAACTTCCTATTTGACATTAGAGGAAGTAGGAGGAAGAATAGAGGTACTGCCAAAACAGAGGTGCAAAATCATAGTGGGGGGACTGTGATAAGGATCTAGGAAATTTCCTTACCTCAGCGAAGATAGTTACAGCAGGCAAATCAGTTGTCCAAGGTTGCAATTCTGGAGTGCATAATGCAAACATATACAAAGTATAGCTGATCACACATGGCAGAATCACAGAATATGTTCACCTTTCCCTGATTTGAGTTTATAGAAATCTGTTCTCCATATCTTAATTCTGCTGTGTAAGATAGGTAATAAAATGACAGCTAGTTATTAGTAGTTATTACTTAGGCTAAAACACATTGTTTATGAAGATACATACAGAGCATCTTCACCTGAGGACCTCATGTAAAGACAAAGTTGGTTTCACTATCGGGTAGTCTGTTCAGACTGTGAATTACTCATTCTTCAGAGGAAATAATCAGCTGTGTTTCTCCAACCCATAGCCCTTTATCATGATAAGTTCTTGCTAGGGAAAATCTTTTCTTCCCAGGCATTGTTCTAATCTTTATTTTGGCAAAACCAAAGAGCTTTAGTTCTCCTGTCAATTCTGTAAAGTGGCTTTTCCAGATGCTGAGGTTTTCTTATAGTCCTTGTATGAATCTTTCCAGTTTTGTCAAATTCATTTTTAAGAACATGTAGCCTTTTTCTTAGGGAAATTGGTGTTCCATTTACTTCTTCACCTTGAAGTCAGGCAGGAAACTGATTTCCGTAGATCAGTGTACAAAGTGATATTTCTTACCTTATTAGCAAACCAATACAGTAGTGGCCTGTAAACATATACTGTTTATTTTTCTCTTTAGAGCTATCTCTCTCCATCTTGTCACAACTTCTGCCTCCCTGGCTTACTATGTCACCCTCCTCAAGGTTTGGTGGGGTTTCTTTAAACTTCCCACTGTTTCTTTTCTGATTGCACTAATTCTTCTACTGCCAGTTAGGTTTGATTTTTTTTTTCCTCTTATCCCTCCCTGGTGAAAATAAGATTATCAAGCAACTTCAGGTAAATAATTTTATAAATAATATAGGATGCACTGATTTGGAAATTTCTAAAACTTTTGGTTCATGTGACCCTGACTATCAACCAATGCAGACTGAGACCAGGCTAAAATAAAGGCCATCAAAATTGCACACTATTTTAAAGTTCTTTCACCTAGAGAATCCAGACTTAGTCCAGATGTATTCTAAAGTTCAGACTTTAAAGTCCAGATTCTCCTTTTAAAAGATCATAGTCTCACTAGATATATTTTTCAACAAGTCTGTGTTCTTAAAGCCTCAAGTATGACAGTTCAATTTAAAGATTTGGCATTTAACAAACAATGCGACTTTTTTTCACATGCAAGCAAAGCATTGAAGGTGAAAGGTAAACTGAAAATCTTCCTCTATTTTACCTTCAACAAGTTTCATACCTGGCTTCAGTCTCAATTACATTAGGATAGGGTTCTTAAACACAATATCTGTTGCACTTGAAGTGTCCACCATCTCCCATTCACCTTCTCTCCATCAGGTTACCTCGAATGGTTCTTGTAAGCAAGATGAGTGAGCAGTCAGGGACGATGTGGACATGCTCTTGATGGTGTTTTCTAACTTGCAGAAAGTATTGTAGGTGTCTGTGGTCTGAGAGCACTGCTGAACAGGTAACAGAGATGCATCCTGACAGCAAGTGAGTGAAGCTGCATTTAGTCATGAAAAAGGAGCAAAAGCTCGAAGTTTGGAAAGGCATCTTATACCTTTTTTGATGGAGGAAAAGCAGTGAGTGTCAGCTCCTTTTCCATTTCCATGTTGGCTTTGCATCTCAGAGAATTTAATCACAGGTTACCAAAGAAGGGAAGGGAGGAAAATAAGCAAAAACATATAGGTGCTACTCCTTTGGTTTTTATGAGTAGAACAGAACCTCAGATTGCATTTGATAGGTAAGCAGTTTTTCCCTTTTTCTTCCATCTTTACCACACAAAAATACAGGACTCAAATCCTTTTCACATTAACAGAAGCTTTCAAAAAGATTAGGATACGTGCCCAAAATAGAACTGTGAGAGAGTACATATTATCTTTCAAATATAAGCTTTTCATATGTCTTCAATCATGGTTATATATAAAAATGGTTTCTTTAGTTTTTTCCTTTCAGCAGCACTGTGGGATGTGAAGTTACCTTGCTCATTTTCATGCATATGCAAAAAGACAAGCAATTTGTCTGACCTATTTCTTTTCCTAAAGGAAAAGTATGAGACAAACTCAAATTTAAGGGGTCTAAAAAATGTTAAAGTTGGATCAGATGATCTCTTCCCCTGGCTTAAATATCTGCCTTGAAAACCCACTGTACAGGGTATTTCAACGCTCAGCTTCTTATTTTGGCACGTTCATGCCTACTGAAAAGAAAGTGATATATAGACCGTCTGTATCTTATTGGCTATGGGGCTGAAGATTTTGTCAACTCAGAATTTCTATGGGGGAGTTTTTATAATTTTTTCTTAAATCTAAAGGTATTTATGCAAAGCATGTCTGTCATCACACTTAAGTCGTTCAGAATGAAACTGCTGGTGCATCATGCATTCAGAGACCTCAGCCTTATGTGTCTTGCATAGAAGACAGACTGCTGAAATGTCTGGGACAGGCTAGGAGTGTAGTAGCTGCTGGTAAGCTACCTTAGATTCAACTGAGCTGTGTAAGCTTTCTAGTTATACCAACATCCTGCCATGGAGTTTTATTGAGAAGTGAAAGTTGCTTGACCTGTAGACTTACTAATTGCGCATTTCCTCCAGCCTGTGGAGAAGCGACATGCAAATAGGTCGGGCACAGGAGAGAAGGTGCTGAGAAGAGCCTCAGTCACTCATGGTCTGTTATGTCCGTGTCAGGCTAATGGTGAAGCCTCTCCAACTGCATGTGATGGCATGTTCATCGCACTCAGCCACATTAGGAGAGGGAAGGCTATTGTGTCGTCTACTCTGTGCTGTGGACCTGCCTTTGCTGCTTGATTAATTTGTGTCTCTGTGGTTGGAGACACAGTACTATTTCTTCTAGCCCCCTTCAAGAGTGGCAGTCAAATCAAATCACCCAAACCAGAAAATTCAGCCTGAGAATACTGGCCGTGGAGAGCAAGACAGTGGAGTGGCTACCGGAGGAGGGAATTAGGGATGGTTTATGTGCAAGAGCCAGTTGCGTGCTCTTCTGGACTACCTGTGTGGCCCAGATGAAATTGTAGATTTCATGCCAATGTCTTACAATGGACAGACTGGTTCAAACGCACCACTGGGCTGTACCATTGCAGTATTGTCCTCAAATTGATCAGTCCATTGGGAATGTCACACGGGGCTCAACACTGGAGTTGAGCATCTCCACACGACAGGCTGGGTCAGAACTACTTTGTGTGTGCCTGCAGTCCTGTCTGTAGCCTGGTGGGGACATGCCTTCAGCCATCTGCCAAGGGGCCTGCTTAATGATTTTATAATGGTTTGGCATTTTGTAGGCTGAGCATTGGCACACATGGGCGTCTTTGAAGCATTTGCTCTGAACACCCACATCTCAAGAGTGATGGAAGTGTTGTGAGGAGCAATACTGGAGAGAAGGGACACTCAGACACTACTTGCAATGTGGGGCAGAGTAACTCACAGACATGTAGTTTGTGTGCATGTTTCTGTTACCAAACGCACAGGGGATTGCGCCCTTAGAGAAGGTGCTCTGAAACATTATTGAGAAAAAGTATCTTGTTTGACATAGCTCTCCTGGAAGGCAGAAAGACAGAGCACTAGAAACATGGGAAACTGAAAGCTGCAAGGCTGGTTCCTATTTCTCTTTTACACAAAAGCTTTTATCTGATTCTCTTTTTCTCTCCTCTCGAACAGTTGGTAGAGTGGGTGTTACATCCAACACCTCCGTGTGACAAATCTCAGCCTACAAAATACTGACACGTTACATTTCATTAACCATATGGGACCTAATTATGCTGCCAGCTAAAATACAGGTGCAAGTCCTAAAGGATCTGTTTGCTGTATGTGCATGGGCCTATAAAACTTTACAGTATGTTTGCCTACACAAATCAGGGAGTTCACTTGACATTTGCAATATGGACGGCTTCATAGAGCTGTATAGAGCCTAAGTTTTAACATCTTACTGAAATAAAAGGTAAGTTTTTACTCACAGGATTAAAGGTTTTGGAGGAGAAGGGGCAGCATCTCTGTGTGTGTACCAAAAAATAAAATAAGTTGTCAGTCCTCCCAGGAAATAGCTTTTCAGCATTTTGCAGTCATGTCCATAAAGAAAACTGGCCAAAGGTAGCCAGAGTCCTCAAAACAGCACAGCATTGACATCCTGTGTCTACAGACAACCTGGAACAAAGCGGCCCAGATTTGGCAGTGCTCTCCCTGCCCTGTCTGTCCTGCTGAGATGTTGGCTCAAAGACATGAGCACAACATTATGCCACTTGTAGCAATTTCATCACAGATTATTTTATCAGGTGGGCTGTGGAAGGGCAGGAGTGAACTCTGTGCAGATTGCATATGTGTGCTAAGAGGCCTCTTAGCAAGAGGAAGCAGAATATCAGAGGTCTAGGTGAAGGAGAAACACAAGTACAAGATTAAGAGAAACAGATTGCGGAAATAGCAATGGTACTTAAAATGAATTGCTTTACTGATACAATTTATAGACATGAGCACTTAATACAGCCTAGTTCCTATTCAGAAAATGCCATCTACCAGTCCTGAAATGCTTCATGAAGTTAATAGCATTCTATTACTAGGAAACCAAAGGCCTGAAAGATGGCATGCTGTACTGGAGGACAACAATGGCAGCTATCTTGTTTCTCAGACCTCTGTTCTTCCTTGAACTAGGCTGTCTTTCATGGTTAGTGGTCATGACCTGTTACTATAAAGGAGATGTCACACTGTGTCCTTCAACTGTTGTATGTGTAAATTCAGTGGGCAATACAAGGCCTGAAGTTGTTCTTCAGATGAGAAGTGAAAATGCAGCTAGGTGCTCTCAGTATTTCTGAAGGCATAGTTAAATTTCAGTCTAAAGCAAACTATGGAGTACAGCAGTAACTCAAAATGGCGTTTGCATTTATAAGCAGTTGATTTGTCCTAAATATGTCAAGTAGAAAAGACTGAATTTGGCTTTATAAAATGACTCTTCATATCAATCATGACTCTTCAAACCTTCTCATAAGCTGATGACTTCTCTCTGGCAAGATGTGCCATTTTTGATATGATCATGGTAGAGGTGCTACTAGCTTCATTGCAAAAGCAAGAAATTAGTAATTATTTCACAACGTTGTAGAGGTATTTTTTTAAAAAATCATAGCTATAACTATGGTAATATTTGAGAGATTTTTGTGTGCATTTGTTCTCTGCATTAGTGTGAAAACATATTTTTATAATGTTTTCCTTCTATTTTTTCTGTGGAAAACAGATAAATATTTTATAGTGACAGGAGAGGATCTTTTTTTTTTAAATGGAAAATGTTTTTCAAAATGTCAAAAATGGGTGTTTGTGTATTTTCATTTTCTGTTGGTGGAATTCGCTGTAATTTTATCACCTTCAGTGCGCAATTCTGGACATCCATAGGTGAGACACAATATACCCAGTGGCTATTTTTGCTGTCCTCTAAAAATAGCAACAGTGAATTTGAAGTGAAACTATTTTGTTAATCTGCATCAATAAGCGAGAAGATGCTCTGACTTCAAAGATCAGCACTTTGCCATGCATGTAAAATTTGCTGAATAATTAGACTGATTGCTTTGAGTTTAAATATAATTTAAAAAGTATTTGGGGCACTGTACCAAGTAATTACATATCTGAGAGGCACAGGGAGCTGGTCAGATTGTGAAGATGATCTATTTACAGATTTTGCTTGAAATGTGCTGTAATGTATAAAATGTATTATTCTAAAGTCCATAATGAGGTTTTTGACTCCGTATAATCTTTGCAACTGAAAAGTCTACAAAGTTACCAAGTGACACTTTCTGAAGGGAAAGATCTTGTAGTAAGAAAGGATATTTACTGCCCTCTTTCTGATCACATATTGCTTAAAGTTATTAACTGTTTGCAAAATTTTCACAGTTTACAATCAATAATTATTTACCAATTACTAATGAACTATATATTAGCTAGATACCTAACGTTTCTAATAGCAAGCCAGTAGTAGCAAAACACCCAGTCCTGCAGCTGAAAGAGTATCAAGCAGAGTTACCAGACCTATCTGTGAATAAAAGAGCTGAGGAAAAAGCATGCCTTGGGTGCTCAGACTAATTTTCAGTTTGAGTTACATTGCCTTGACTCAATGCTGTGCTTGTATGGTGTCCTGTCCTGTGTCTCTTCACCACACCATTAGTGAATTGCACTGCCAGTTTGTTCAACAGGAACATGAGGATTTCTCTTACAGGCCAAGAGGTGTTTTGTTTTTTTTTCGTACCACTGTCTTCGCATATCACTGAGATTCTGTTGTCTACTTATTTGCACTGAAAGCTTCTCCTCCCTCTTGTTATGCATTTGAATAGCATCTACCATCCAGGTACCATCACCATAGCTGGTGCTCATATACCTCATTATAAGTAATTTGCAAAATGATTACCATTCCCAAATAGTAGCACTTGCAAACATTACTTACTTTACTGTTAAAGCCCGAGTCCTTTTCTTTCATCAACATTCTTATTTCTGTAGTCCGGAGTGCAAAGGAATTAAACTAAAAGTGATGGCAGTCTCAATCCATCACGCACCCTGCAGGGTTCTGGTTCGGCAAGTGCTCTGAACTCTTTTGCTATTTCTACTCTGAACAAGTCAACTCTCTAAGGAGCAGCAAATCAGAAAACATCTTTTTCTAATAAACAATAGACTTCTGAATCTATGTTTGACAAAATTTTAATATGATCTGTTAGAACAAGAACAAGAACAGTTTCTGCTGATGGAGGAATGGCCTGCTTGCCTTAATTACATGTTTGCTCAAGGACTCTTATTGCGGGTGGCAATCAGTTTATTCATTTTCCTCCCTGCAATACTTTTCTCTGAGCAAAACCACTTGACTCTTTGGTCTTGATTGAAGCAGAAACAGCTATATTATTGTAAATTCTGTAAAACCAGCACCTTGGAATAAACATTTTGTTGGGGAATACTGGTGGCTACTGAAATCCTGGTTCTGCATATTTGTGTAGTTGATGTAAAACACAGTAGTTGTAACATGCTGGTGGCTCAAAATTGTATCTGAAAATTATAACCACTTTGGAACTTTGGACGCTATTCCAGTTCTGATGTCAACACTTTATGTTTCTCATATTTCTGAGATTGATTGTAGATTTCTTGAAACGGATTAACCTGCAGTTGTCTGGAACAGGAAACTGAATCTCCCTGAGCATGTGCATATCAGAAAATAAGAAAGACCAGTGGCTGTGCTTAGGCACTGCACTTCCTAACTGTTAACACATCCCCCGCTTCAGTTATGGACTGTTGCAATGACCCCTATACAAAGCAAAGCAGCTACAACGAAGGCCAGAGCTAAGCACTGCATGCAGACTAATTTACATTACTTGTCCTCGTTCTGTCCATTCTCCCACTGTGCAGAAGCCCCTGTGTAAACATAAAAAGGATCTTTTTGAGAGCTTTATGCGAGTAAATATCATAGAATTCTGGCTTTTTCAGTTGCTGTACCAGAAGAATCTTAATTTGCTTTTTCTTGAAAAGCTGGTTAAATCTGATCATACCAGACCTGCATATTATGAATACTTAGTGATTCATGCTGTCTCCAACTGCGCCTGGAAATTATTTGGGACAGTTCAGGCAAAAATGATTCCAGGGACTATTACAGCAATTTAATGTTGTGGAGAATAATGTTTCACCAGTAGTGAATGTTCTCTGATGATGAATATACCAGTATAAATGTTAACTTTTTTTTTTCTGATAAATACCTTTCTTAACCTTCAGCCATATATTAAACAAAGCAGTTATGAGTAAAAGCGCAAACACAGGTTTTTATTCCACTTGAATCTGTGAATACTCCACTTTGTTTTTCAAGGATCTTAATTTCTTTTCAGCTCTCTTCAGCATGTTGAGATATTTAATAGCTTAAAATGTATTATTATTAAATGTGCTTTGTTTTATTGGAGTGAATAATGAGACACTGAAAAATGCCGTGAGCTTACTCACTTTTAATTAAATGAATATATTTTGTATAAACATTATCTTTTATTGAATGAGGGCTCATTTCAGAGGAAAAGGTGTTTGAGAAACTAAGAAAGATAATGAATTGTATAAATTAGAGTACTCAGGACCAAACAGTCGAATACAAAGAAGAGGCACTAACAAAAATGGTGATTATGATTCTATGGTTCTGACTTTCTTATGCCAGTTAATGATATCTGTTGGAATGGGATCTACTGGTAATACATTTTCCCACTGGGAATGGAGGGAAGAGCTATAAAGCCCTTAAGGAATTTTATTTAGCTTGTGTATCATGGATATCCAAAATAATAATGAAGTAAAAATTGTAAAAGTCAAGATGAATTAATTCCCAAAAAGTAAATAAAACCAGATCACGAAAGTCTACCGTTCCTGTCTGCAAAGTTATGATGAAGAACAAGAACAGATTGAGTCAACATTAAAAGTAATTCAGTCTTGGTCCTAGGCCAAAACAAACATTTCTTGGCATAAAAGCGGTAGAAAAGATGACTCTTTCTTTTCAAGCTGCTAACTAAATTGTCCCAAAGACCCTGTTCACACAATGAAGAGTCACTTCTGAGGGGTGATTCACCCCTCCACTTCATTTAACTCTTCATCAGTGGTCTTGGATTACTGCCTTCCAAACTCGGGTACTTCAGATAAATATTTAAAATTATGTGTGCTGAATAACAGACTTAATAAAGATGAAGACTGTAGAATATGAAGGCAGAGGCAAATTGATTGGCACGAAGGAGAATATGGAAGTGGAAATGGCCGCAATTGAAGTGGAAGGACAACTCTTCAGTAAAATTAAAGCCAGTATCAGATAATTTTGGTCCCAAAGGATTAAGACTTGTTATTGGAAAAATCATAAATCTGGCAGCAGAGTCTTTTCTAGAGGGACTTTTAGACCATCTTTTGGGTGTTTTTTTAAAGAAAGCATTGTTTCAGTGGTGGCACTGTAATACTGGAGAATAACACAGACAAAGGACATGATTTAATGCATGTTTGTGTAAGTGAAACGATTTCATTATCCACAGATCACATCTCTGTGTTATGTTTGCTTTCAAGCAAACTTTGAAGAGAAGGATATGGAAGTAAATGTAAGATCCCAGATATGCGTCATCTTTTTTTCAAGGGATCATTGATTTTATTTCATTTGTTTTAATATGGTTTAGATACCCTCTGTTAAGGCTTGTTAAGAGCTGATGTAGTGCTACAGAGGAAATTAGAGTCAGGGTTTGGGTTTCATAGTAACTGGAGACTACTGTGCAACTGAGGTGGGCAGGAAAGTGGGTGAAATGGAAAAAGAAAGTATGAAATTGCATCAGGTTATTGTCAGAAATCTTCAGTGATTAGCGCTTGGGCTACTTTCATGTAATACTTTTGTAACTGATGTAAGCATGATTAGTTTACTCCCTGGGATTTTCTAATTATGGAAAAAATATTTACCAATAGAAAGGGAAAAAAAGAGCAATTATACAAGAATTGGGTGGTTTTGGAGACAGGCTAAAAGAAATTGTACCAGCCACATAAAATCTTCTCTATATTTAGGTATTTAATCTAAATAACCCAACCAGGACTACAGTCTTCCTAAATTCTGTCTGTGTATCAGTAAGAAATTCTGAAACCTTCCAGGGGAGGTTCAAATTTTTAAGTGGCTTCCAGAGAAGTTCTGAGGTGTGCAGTGATGTCTATTGACTAACTGTGACGCCTACTGTGATGAAGTTCCTGTCTTGCCTGCCATAAATACTCCTTTTTCCTTACTGATTAATGTTCATTTCTGTTGTTCCCCAGGACCTCAGCACTTAGGAAGAGGGGGTGCAGGAGGAAAGAGAAGCCAATATGATAAAGATATGAAAAAGGCAAATGGAATATTGGAGTGGTATTTTCAGAAAAATAGAATATTATTTGTCCTGACATAAAGAATTTTGTAAATTATCATCTGATTGTTGAAGTCTGGGAGTCATTAATATCTGGGGAAAAGAGAATCAAAGTGGGGACAGCTGTGGAGAAGAGTTATTAGTGCAATCTGAAGAGCCTGTCATGAAACAGGAGCCCGAAAGATTTGTCTTTATTTAGTGAATGAAAATGAAGCCTTAATAATGCCATTAATGTTTTTAAATACAGCACGTTGAATGGTTACCATGTCTGAAAGAAAAATGCTAAATAAATCCAGGCTGAGTATTAGAAGGATTTCCAGGTCTCAGGTGAATGTGGCCTAGAATAACCCCATAATGGATAAACTTTTTGTCCAGACTGCAGCTGGTTTTGAGTTACAGTGCATGCCTGATCCTCAGCAGTATGTCTATATATATTTTGAAAGAAAAAACTACATGGAGGTGCATCTGAAAGCATACACCAGAATATTTGAAAGACACAGCTAGGAGAAGAAGATGCATATAAAAAGATTGGTACATTTTCTCTTGATGAAGACATTAATACAATGAATTTTCAGAGTACCTTATTTTGACTTCCCAGAGAAAAAAACCACCGGCATTAATGATGATTGAAATGGGCTGAGCTACATGACTGTACGTGGGAGAAGAGCAGATATTTATAAACTAGATAAAAACCCTGATAAATGAAACTGAGGATATAGAGCCTGATGTTAAAATCTGTATCATCATTCAAATAAACCAATAGAAATGCCATGTTCAAGTTAGATGAGGAAGCCAGAAAAAATGGTCTACTATTCGATAAAGAGGTAATTCCTCTTAAACAGAGGTAATTTCTGTGTCTTGTTCTTCATTGTCCTGTCCCCTTCTCTTTCTATACTCCAGTGTGCACTAACAAAAGAAAGCAGGATTGAATGGAAGGTAGTTTTGTACATAGGAAAAACCTAAAATTCGAAAGGAATAATTTAATAGATTTTGGGCTGCCTAGTATGCTAATTACAATTTGGAGGAAAAAACCAATCGATCAATAAAGTTTTCCTGGTATAGGAAGAGTTGGGAGGGAAGGAAGGAAG
>VZRS01010176.1:152681-264894 GCA_013398055.1 Ifrita kowaldi | reverse complement strand
AAAAAAGAACCAGGGGAAGGAAGGAAGGAAGGAAGGAAGGAAGGAAGGAAGGAAGGAAGGAGACCTTAAGACCTGAGTTATATCTCAGTGCATTCCTAACATTAGGACAGAGACTGGATTTTTTACAATGCACTGCAGAATCCCTGAAGGCTGGTTCTGGGCTGGGGTAATTTCATAGCTGGATGTTCTCTTATTCAGAGGGGATCACAAGTGTTAGTGAGGGGAACTATTGATATATTTGGGGATTTTAACAAGAGGATGGTAGATCTTACAACAACTTTCCCAGATGAGTTGTAAAATCTTCATCCTTGGAGGTGTTCAAAGGTTGACTGGAAAAGGTCCTGAGCAACCTGATTTAAGTTGCTCCTTCTTGGAACAAGGGGTTGGACCAGAGGACCTCCAGACACTTCTTCTGACTTCATTTTTTCTCTGGTTTAACTGTTGTGTGTGGAAAAATCAAGGAGGTATATACTATATTGAATTTTGATTTATCCTAATCTTATTCTTCTCTTCTCCTAATCTAGTGTTTTAGAGATCATAATAGTCTCTCAAAAGTCTTATGAGACAGACTGTGATCCCTTCTTTCGTGGGAGGGAGGAACACAGGATGAGAGTGGCCACAGGATATTCCTAAGCCTTGCAGGTGAAGCAGGACTTCTGCATCCTGGATGAAGGCTGGGTCAGCCTTTGTTTCATGAATGGGATATAACCATAACTAATAGAAACCAGAAGCAAGTTGGGTGCTGATCTCACTGACAACATGTGGGATGGACGCGGACATCTCTTACCAATCTGGACCAAATTGGGATGCGCCTGTGGGTCCTGTATCCTTCCCACTGAACTGTGTCTGAATTAATTGGGTCAGATATGAACTTTCCGCAGCAGATGCAGAAAGCTCCCCGCACAATGTACTCTGGGTGTCTTGAGGAAGGTAGGTGGAGGAAAATGAAGTCTATGTTCCATATTTCTTGTCAAGAAATATAACATGTTCCTTTAGATGTGAGCACGTGAATATAAATGGTGCTGAGATTTGTGGGCCTATGGTATCTCTCCTAGGTATCAAACAATAGTTTTAAAAAGCTGAAAAGAACTTCAAGATGGGAGGTAGGCATATTGGCTGTGGGTTGGTATGTAATGCCAATCTGTTGCTAAGTGTTATTTTTAAATTAACCTTTTATTATCTTCTGTAACACTGGAAATTAAATTTGAAGTAAAAAACCACTTCACTTTTAACTGCTAATTTTAAATAAATTTGTGTTATGAGAATCTGACTTAAGTTATGTGTTTACAGACACTGTAATTAAACTGGAGCAGAGTGGGATTGTTCCATCCTGACCTCAGGAAAACAAACTAGAGTTTCTATGGGCATTGCAGTAGCACTAAAGAGTTTTCTTATCTGGACTGCTTAAAACCATTTGGAAATCTCTGTGTATGCATTCACATTTGTATGTAATTAATCCCTATAGCTATGTGGAGTGACTGTGTGGTCACTCAAGGTCCATATTCTTAGATAAAACAATTATCAGTGCTTGTACCAGGAGCTGTACTGAAGTTTTCTGCCGCCCTTTTTAATGCTGCAATGATTCAGTGCTGGTGATTTTTTTTCCCCTGACAAATGCAGTCAGACAGCAAGCAATATTTCACAGTGTCAAAAGATCTTAAGTGGATTCTACCTTCAATAACTGACATTCACAGAAAAGCAAAGAGGTATTTGGATTTATCTATGATGAGTAGATTTAAATAATCCAGTAGCTGTAAACTAATTGACTTTTATGAGTAATAAGTGGAGCAGATCTTTTTCATGGAGCCTATGCATTTATATGTTTGTAAATAAATATTCACATATCTATTACATGAAATGATTAGGGTCTTTTCCAAAGCTCAGAGAAATTGCATAGAACTATTATATCCAAATGCAAATATGCAAAAGAAGGTAAATGTATATAAGGAAAAGGGAGTGAGAGGAAGTAATGACTGATGTTCTATTTGTTTTTCCTCTCCCTCATCTGCAGTTTTACTGCCCAGTTTTACAAACATGAGGGCAGAGTTTCTTCTTTCCTAGGTTACACATTTCCTGTCTGACAGGAAGCATAAGGTCAAATTTCTACCCATCCATTAGCAGACCCAAATGAATAATGTAAATAGCATGTTAATGATTATTTCTGTGTATTGCTGAAGATATGGTTCCTTTACCTACTCACCCTAAGACAGGCTTGTGTGTTGTGAGTTTTCACATTGCTCCACCGATTTAGATGCCAGAAGAATCCCATCTGCTCAGACACTCAGACCTTTTGCATAACACAAGTTATGAGATTTTACCCAGTAAATCAAGCTGTGGAAGAAATCCTTCTTTCCTTTAAGTTGAGTGTTATCAAGCCCATGAACTTGTGACTAAACCTGTGTATATCTAATGGAAAGACATTTGGTCTAAATGTAAGGCCTCCAGGAGATGATTAATCAGATACATTCTTTAATTATATTGCAATGGTTAATTAGTCTTGCTGTTAAAAGTTGTCTTTCTTCCAATCTGAATGTGTCTGTCTCCATGGAGACATTCTTCTGTGGAAAGAATAGAGTGTCATGACTTCTCTCTTCATAGAGGTTTCCATTTGTTGCCTTTTTTTGTGGATTTTTTGTCTTAATCTCAGGCTACAATCATCCCAACTGATGGATGCTTTCTGATAGCTTGATGTAAATACAGATCTCCTTTAACCAAGGCAAAAAAATGTGCTTTAGATTTACATGAATATGTGGGATACCAAAATCTACCTCTCACAGTTCACATGCTGCTCTTAATAGCTAGAAGAAATCATTTTCTGTAAAATGTGCCTCGGTTCGGCTTCTCCTAAACAAACTTAATTAAAGTTTCCAGTTTTGATTTCCATTCAACTTGGCTATCAGCCTTGGGGAGGTGAGCTGTTTTTGCCAATATCATAGATTTCACCTTCATAAAGACATATTGGAAAAGAAATTAAGTTCTCTCAGGGAGGGGCTTACCTTTTACTGATACCAGCCTGAATTTATCACGCTGTGGTGTCACGGATCAATTACCCATCGGTCAGTACTTAACGGCTTGAGCTATCTGATGAAAATAGCAATTGACCCCTTCATTTTAATAATTTATTTTATGCAGGTGATTTCTTTGTGTAAATTACTTCAGGTTTTGAAATCTGGGTTTCTGAGCCAGGGATTACTCAAGACAGTCCTTGATATATTTCTGTCTTCGCTTTTGTAGTCAGCATCTCCTAAACATACACTCACAATCTGTTCAAGCCCAAACCAGTTACCTTATGTAATCCAGCATTTGGAAGCTTTGACATATGTCTGTCTCTGACTAAGCTTGACTGAAACAATCATATTTGGCTGCACATATTTTTCTTCTTGACAAACCCTGTTTAAAATACCAGAATAAATATAGTCAATGGTTTAAAAATGTTATTTTATTGACATAGTATACACTTGATAGAATTGACTGGTGGCAGAGATGTTCAGAACCATTATACTTTGCATTTACTCTTACCCAAATATCATCTACTGTCTGCATGAGACAGACTTAAAATCAGCAGCATATTGGTTATTGGGTCATATGCTGGAAAGGGCGTGAAGTTGTTTTCCTTTTTATAATTTTCAGATTCATCCCACTTAACTCCACGTTTTCTCTCCATGGAGATGAGGGCTTTAAAACTACCAACTTCCAAGGGAATTTGTGAATTGGAAGGGTAGGAAGGTCTAGGCTGATTTCCATTGACTGTGCACACATAGCATCTTAATTCACTAATGATTTCAAAAGCATTGAGTAAAACATTACACCTTGGTAATAACCCAGTCTGCAAATTGGTCAGCTTTAGTACAGCAGTTAAAAAATAGTGGTTCTAGTGAGATGCCTGGAGAAACAGAAATAGCCTCACAGCTTGTCCATAAAATTCTATTTGTCCCAGGTTGTCATGTGCAATAGTGTCTCACAGCTTATATTTTGAAGGGATCCTGCCACTGGATAATTTGTACCTTTATTGGTCTTCCTCTGCCTTCTAAGGGGTAGAAATCACCTGATGCCAGGGTGTACCCAGCCACAGCCTTCATGCAAAGATGGGTGGAGAGGTACAGAGAGTGGTGTTGAAGCATGCCCTGAAAGAACAGGGATTATCCCAAAGTCCTTTCTGCCTGTCAGTTCATCAGATAAAGCTATATTTTGTTTAATAACTTCAGTTTTCTATCATTCTGACTGTTTGTTCTTGTGCAGATATTCAGTCTTTATCTTAGACTTGAAAAGTTCGTTACTCCATTGTCCAAAATAATAAATATGGCATGGAAGGTTTTTCAAGTTTTCCCTACTCTTTTGTAAGGCTTCAGGAAAGTGTGAACAATCAGAAGTCAAGAGAACATTAGACAGTGAGACTTTTTAAATTTGTTCATAGATCGAATATATTATCTGCACAGGAAGTGGTATCATAATGGTCTGATCTTTTTTGGATTTCATTTAGTGAAGTATTTTGCAGACTTCTAGGACAGAATACATAAGAATTTTTTGAATAAAATCTTGGCTATTGTGGGCTTGAAAAATTATTTTCCTCATTTGTTGTCTGTCTCATCCGTAATGCTATTTATAAATATTGCTATTGAAAACAGCAGAAAGCAATAGAAATTAAGTCATGTAAAAAAGCACCCTGCCTGCCATATTACATTTCAGTTGAGGCTTACAATATCTCTTCTATTTTCAAATCAAAGAATATTATTGAATTATTTCATTGTTTGGTGGTAAAAGAACCTGTGTTCCCCTGAGCTATTCTTACCATTTCCCAGTAGAAAATACTGGTTACAATTACTTTTTCCATGCAAGTCCCTTGCTGGAGCTCACTTTTCTGTATATGGAAATCATACTCACATATCTCTTGATTTTGTTTAACAGTTTCCTATGTGCTTGTCTTTGCAGAAGCAGAAAAGATGAATTGTTTGTTGCACCTTTCCCCACTTAAATAGTGTAGTGATACAGATGTGAAAAGCAGATTAATATTTTTGCACTTATGTGCATGATGATTTTCTCAGAATCATCACTGAATGGTGTTGTACTGACTCATGGTCTCAACCATCCATCAATAAATTCAGTGTCTTGGATGTCTTCCATGGCTCATGTACATGCTGCTTTGTAACCCAGCTGTATGCCAGTGCTCTCTGTCTCCAGTACTTACCTGGTCAGGGTAACAGGCCCTTTCAGCCTCTGATTCCTCTAGAAAGAGCTTGGACACTCAGCCCATCACAAAATGACTCTTTGCAGAGAGGAGAAAGAGTGAAAACTCATATTCCTTTCAATGATGTTACTGGAAATGAGCGTGAAGTTTTAAACTAAATCTCTCTTTTCTGCCTTTCTTTGCATTGCACATCCAACGACTCTGTCAGGCAGACAAGGGTGAAGGTGGCAGATGACACCTCCATCTAATTCCCAAGTTTCCACATTCCAGAGTTCAAAAGCAATGACAGTACAGGAGGTGAAGAGTAATAGCGCTGATGTGTCCCAGCAGACACATCTACACATTAGATTAGGCTAGGCACAGTTGTCCAAAGACAACTGACAGGTTCCCTCCACCCCATCAGGCTTTGGATTTGCCCTTCGTCCTGACAAGACTCTTGCGATGTTGCGCTATAAATCTCATACAACATTCCTGAATAAGTTAGGAATGTCTCTCAAAACAAATCTACCTCCCCTCTTAAGCAAGGCTTGATTTAGGTAATTGTGTGGTATGGCTGTGTGCTGTGTGAAATGAATTTCTCTAGCTGCCCTCTGGACTATGCTGGTTTTGATGTGTTCACCCACTATTTACTGAATCAGTGGAGTGATGTTTGATGAAGTTTGGATGACAGCAAAGAGAGAATCCCAAAGATGATGTTTTTAAAAGACTTCGTGAGCAAGATGTGCACCCCCAGATTGGTGTTAGAAGGAACTGAGATCTGTCAACCTCCTGTGAAGACCCTGGGAATGAAGAATGAAAATCTCTCTTCTGTACAGCAAGTTCTCAGCACTAGCCAAGACTTTGACAAGGCAGAGCTTTCCCATCACTTTTGCATACACCTACTGGCTCCTGTCATGTAGATAAAGCTGACATGTCCAGAAAAATGTAATGTAAAAAAGAAAACCACTTCATTTTTCTGAGAATTTAGAAATTTAGGTGAGGTAGAAGTTTGAAAAATTTCAGACAACTTAAAACTGCTGTTCTTATTTCTGAAATGGATTGTATGCATCCATCCAGTTCTCACGGACAGGAGACTGCAGTTCTCCATGATTCTGTTTGAAAAGACTGTACCTTGAAATCAGCATGGTGGTTTGGTTCTGACTGCACTGTGATATTTCACACCAGACTTCTGCCTTAAATAAGGTCAAAACAAAAAAGTGTGCCCTCTGCCAATACTTCACATGTGAATGCAAGACTCCTGTCAGCACAGATGCCAGTCCCAGCTGTATAGCTCAGCTGTTCTTGCCGATAGCTGCCAAGTGGTGTGGTGGAAGAACATATAAATTAAGGTTCTGCTTATATGAATTAAGTATCGATGAATTAACCACCCCTATGAAGCTCACACCTTGAGATGACATATCCGTTTACATTTAAACACTGCTTAGAGTTTAGCTGAGGGTTAGACAGATTACCAGTTCAAGAAACTGCTCGTGCTGTCCCAAATTATATGATGCAGACTATTTGGGGTACCCTTGTCAGTGGTCATATCAACCAGGTCTTTATCAGTCCCAAATGGTATGATGCAGACTATTTGGGGTACCCTTGTCAGTGGTCATATCAACCAGGTCTTTATCAGTCCCAACCCAGTTTTAGCTCCCACTCCAGGATCTCCTCTGTCTCCCAGCTGGATAGTGGAGGAACTGGCACCTGATTTCCATCACACGTGGTGAAAAATTGCCTGTTTGCCTACAGGGCAGTACTGCCAGGTATGAATTCACAGTGCTGCAAGCAAAGAGAGAGTCAATAAGACGTTCCCATTACTTGCTACTGTGAGTAATTGACACCAAATATTGTCAGAATGATGTCAACATAATTCTGCTCTGCTCCAGCTTGCTGGCACCTGCCTGTATAACATCCGCTGTGACTGGTTGCTGTATCAGTCAGCCCTTGTTTGCTACATCCTTTAGAGTTTAGTGGTTAAGTCTGCTTCTGCTCATGGATACTCACACTTTGTTCACTGGAGTGCTGCTCTGACATTCAGCTGTCACTCAAATGCCTGGCACTGAACACTGATGCAGTCCTGGGCACTGCTGGGTATTTCCAGATAGAGGAAAACAGCTTTATTTCATTCTGGAGCTGTTAGGGAAAATGCTACTGAATTCAGGGAGCTTTGGAGAGCCTTTAACATGTCCCTCATCCTGAGGTTGCTATCCACGCATATTACACATTCTTTTAAATGGGTACAGTTCTGTTGTATAATTAGAATTTAAAATAGTAAAACAGAAGCTGAAAGACTGGAGAAGGGCAAGAAAAGAGATCTGAAAAGCTTGGAAAACTTCCACTGACACGGGGCCGATTGAGATGAAATCTCCAGCAGCAGGGAAGGATGGTGAGAGCAACACTGCCATCTCCTGAACACCCTTGGCGAGATCTGGTTTTCCTCTGATTTCCTTTACTTTGTGGAGCACAGCAAGGGCTGCAGCTCCATCTCGACATCCCCACACACTGGATGCCCCTGCCTCCCTTTCAAAAGGTAAGTAATCTAATTGGAGTCCAGACATACTGAGAGAGAAAAGCAAACAGCAAAAAAACAGCCAGGAAACAGGAGGAAGCTAAGGGTAGTCTGGTTCCAGTGTTATGGGAAACAAGGTTTATTTCTCAACTCAAAAAATCAAAAGTGCTTCTTTTTCACAGGTTTGGACTTTTAGAGTGTTTGAAAACAAGAAGACCATTAGATCATCTAGTCTGGATGCGTTCCTATTGAATTATGTTAACGTTTTTTGTTTCACTCTAGGCCTCAGAGCTTGTTATTAACTAAGGAGATCTTCTAGAAAGGTGTTGGAGGCTGAAGTGAAAAATGAACAGATTGAGAATCTCTTGGTGGTTTGAGTTACCCTCATTCTCAGAAAGGCATGTGTACACTGCAGTTGGAGTATGTCCATCTGCAATTCACAGCTACTACCTCCATTGCTAAAGCCACAAGTTCCTTGCATTTTTGCCTCTATGAGAGTAATGTTGCAGCCATGCTCTCCATCTACCTTTTACAAACTGAACGTCCATTACAGAGAAAAAGAAAAGCAAACAAAGCAAAACCAAACAACAGATAAAAATGTACCATATTATTGCAGCCACCTGATTGCATAGCTTCTTGACATAATTTTCGCCACATATTTTAAGGTTGATGTTCTTCAGGAGATACTTTTTGTCCTCTGTCATATATTCTGACCACAGTAAAATAATTACTATGATGATACTTAAAATACTGGCATATGACTTTAGTAATCCCTGGAAGGAATGTTTGATACTTCAAAAAGTGATTCCTTAGTCTTTCTGCAGATTCAGGAGCACATTCTGAAAACAAGATTTGAGTTTTAAACAGCTTTTAAACAGGAAATTATTTTTTAAAAATTAAGCAAAGTTTAAAAACCCAGGACTATGGCAAATGACTGCAAAACTTCCTGGAACACTTGCCCTGAGGTAATCCCTGCCTTTTCCCACAAGCGCAGAGCTCTCAATTCGGGAAACGCTGCGTTAGCTAGTGTTAAACTAACACCACAGTGCTTCTTTTTACATACAATGCACCAACTGCATAATCTGTCAGACTTCTCTAGCCTTAATTTGTCCTCATATGAGTACCTTAAAGCCATATGCAAAAAGGAAATCTCATGCAAAAGCTGTCAGTTTACTTCATCTCAGTTTATATTGTTTAGGAATCTTGGGGAATAAAAAACTCAAAATATATTTCTCAGTGAATTGAATTGCCACTCTTTAATTCGCAAATTCACATGATTTTTAGCATGCTAACAATTCAGTTCACACTGGTTTAAAACTTGATCTGGTACAGTTTTTTTTCCTACATTTCAATCATGAAATGGCAGGCACATTCTCCATTCCACACTTCACAAAGGTGTGCCATGTGGTTTTTTTTAGCATCATCCAGTGAGAGAAAAACAAAAATATTGCCAGCAGTTCAGACTCTTCTTGAATTTTCCGTCCAAAAAACCGAAAGCAACCCACCTGTAGATAGTAAATTTCTAAAGTAGCTATTCAAAACACACAAACAAAAAATCCTTCAAGTAGTACAAAATGCACAGATGTCTGTTGAAGCAATGTAAGTTCTCACAGTGGTCTTTCTAGGGAGTAAGAAGGCTGAATGACCCTGTTCTTTGTACTTTCTTTATCTGGATCTGTGTCTTCCATTCAAACATTTGCATCTCCTTTTTAAAATATGGATTTTCTGTTCTGTCACCTGACTATAAAAGCAAAGTTACTCAAAACCTCAGGCTCCCAGCCAATTTTCTCTATGCTTTTCATCCCTCCAGTCACAGTAACATGTCCACTACACTTGTACACATTATAAAAGTGATTACATGTAACAAACTTGTAAACACTTGTACTAATTTTTCTGAGTTGATGACAAATTTTACTGTGACTCACAAGTAATATCATCATGCTTCATTTGCATCCATCCATTGTTAGGGTAAAAAGTGAATAGGTTCAGTAACACGTAGGATACTTAGTTATTTTTTAAGAGAGAGAAAACTCACTAAAAATGTAAGCTGGTTTTTGATAAGCAAAATCAAGCTGTTCTTTGAGGAGTTTGTTCTTTTCTCTCAATTTCAAAAGAAATCTGGTAAGTGAAATAATCCAAAAAAATATTATATATGGCATTGAAAAAATGAGGTTAGCAAGGGAGAATTGCTACTGACTAATGTTATGCACCAAAATTCTCTTTGTAAGGTATCTCTTGAACACAAAACTCTGATGTTTGTGCAGACAACTTGTGCATAATTCAGTGGTACTTCCATACCTCCCTGTAGCGCAGCTGAAAGAACTCTGAAAGCATGATGAGCTGCAGCTCAATTTCTTGTCAGGGCAAACAGTTGTTACTGAGTCAAAGTGTGACTCAAAGTATGGTTCAGCTGGTGTTGCTTGTCAGAATTCTTGGTAGCGTTGCTCCAGTGGTGGTATTGATGAAGTAGGGCTACAACATCTGTATTTGTAGAGGAAGACTGCTGGTACCAAGGACTGCAAGTCACCACCATAAATGCTGATTTGTTATTTGCTTTCTTTTTCTTTTTACCTTGCCTGTAGCTCATCAAGCGTCAGTGCTCATTTGTGCTGGTGTACCATAGGTGTGCTTTTTGGAGCACACCTTCCAGGTTAGTTTCATTCATTAGGAACCTGTCTGTCATACTCCCTGAACATATTACTGAGTAAACCAGACCACAATAAATGGGGAAAATTGTGACAATTACTTCAGAAGTGAAGACTGAACTAAATGTAGATGCATCCATTATTTGTTGAGAAATATCAGCTACAGAATGAAAAAAATATCCAGTTGCATTTGTACTTCTCAGAGGTGTTATTCAGACAGAAGATAATGAGAGCCCTGGACTTCTTTTGTAAGCTGTCAAGCCAATCTGGACAGCAATATCTATTCAGATGACTTTGGTACACCAGCTTGACAAGTAGTAGGCAAGGGAGAGCAGTACGGAATAAATATCAGTGAATTTCTTGGCCTTATCCCCAGACTGATCTCCTTCTGAATTGGCCTTTTCCTTTTTCTCTATGGTTCAGCAGATGTTCAGCACAGCAGGACAGATGCGGGTGTGCAAGGGAATTTGGCTAGCAGCAGGTATAACGATCAGTTCAATTTGAGTTTGTTGTGTGGTGCTTTTTCAAAAGATTTATGATTTATCTTTATCAAAGATAAATTTATGTGGCAGACTACAAAGTCTGTTTTAATTTCTGTTGTGTATTCTAATTCTTTTCAGTTTCAATAGATAAGTATTATATTAATAAAAGCCTCTTGCAATGATGTCCTTAAATGTTTCCAGGGATGAGGCATTTACCACTTCTCTGGGCAACCTGCTGCAGTGTTTCACTACCTTCATCAGGAAAAATTTCAAATTAGTCTAAATCTACCCTCCTTTAGTTTAAAACTATTACCCCTTGACTTACCATTTCAGGTACTATTAAAAAGTCTGTCTCCATCTATCTTATAAACCCCCTCCAGGTATTGAAGGCCACAATACGGTCCCTCCAGACTCTTCTCTTTTCCATGCTAAGCAATCCCAACTCACCCTTTCTTCATAGGAGAGGTGTTCCATGCTTCTGATCACTTTTTAAAGTCACACAAAGAGTGTTTGGATTCCAAAACCAGACAGAGACCAGGTCTAAGGGCGAGTATGTGCTTGACTGTTGCCACTTTATGTTGCGTAAAAACTCATGTGCTGGGCAAGAAGGAAAGTGCAAGCAGGATACAGTCTCCTCAGCTATTCTTTATTACCCTAATAACAACATCCTTTTTCTGTCCTTTCCAAATATACAGCTAATTGATATTAATCAAATACTTCTGTATAGTTCATCCTCATTAGGCAGAATATTTGCTGAACGTTTGGCACGTCAAAATGAAAGGAAAAAATTGTTCAAAGGTTTCTTTTGGTAGTTTTGCCAGTGGAGATTCAATCAATGAAGGGAATCCCATCTTTTGACCACAGGTCTTGTCTTTAGTCCTTTCCATTTTTCTTTAATTAAGTCCCTGTTTAGTCAAGTCCCTGTTGTGCGAACCCTCATTAATGTAAGGAGAGTTTGTTGAAGTCAGTTAAAAAAATATAAAATAAGTACCTGAAGTCTTGCATTCAAGTATGGTGCTTATAACCTGTTTCTGTCCTCCTCACATGTTAATTATTGTATGTTGCTTCCTCCTAAAGGTGCCCTACATTATCTTGCCTTTGCATGCTCTATTTTATGAAGGGAAAAATAAAAGGTTAGATCATAATATGATAGGGTCAAGAAAGCAATTTCACTGCTGGAAAGCCAGTTTTCTCCCGAACTTAACCGGTGGTATAGAAGTTTCCAAAGTAAAAAAGGAAAACTATTGGGAAAATAAATGAATGAGTATGAACATTGCTGTTAATGAACAATTACCATTATTTTAATTGGGTTCAGGAATTTAACTGAGCCAAGCTTATCATAAGTTATGAGTGATTCTGGGATGGTGGAGAGAGATGAGTAGGACTGGAAACAACCTGGGAGGAAAGAGTGGGAAAAGCAAGTACATTCATTACCCAAAAGCATCAAAAACATTTTATTGGATTCCCTGGTACCAACATTTTGAAAGTATTGACCAGCAGCCATAGTAGCTTAGGTATTCTCCTCAAAAACTTCATTAGAGAACACTCACTTTGGAGTCCTATGCCTTGAAGCACTCCTCAGACTGAAACTGATAAAACAGGAGGGGCTCACCAGCAAGGTATATGTTTGTAGCATTACTGTTTTCCTCTTGGTGAGTCTCTACTACCAATATAGAAATATAATTGCCTTCAGAATGAGATTTATTTCATCCTAAGGTTGATATCTCAATAATATCAATGAATCTTGCATCAGAAGCATCTATTTTCCCCCCACTGGCCTTAGAGAAACCCATAGGTAACAATCATTGTTATAGTTATATCCTATTTATAGAACGTCAGGTCACTGTTTATGTGTATGTAAATAGTGCGGTTGACTTCAAGAGAGAGAAAAGGTGAGCAGCAGTAGAAAAGTTGCCTGTTTCTCCTCACTGAAGAGATTTATTCAAGCCTGGCATTCATTCTGAGTTACAAGTTCAACTTTCCTTGCCTATTAATTTTGATTGCCTCTCTTGGCTCCAGAATGAATCCTCACGTGTGACAAGCACAAGGGGAAAATCACTTCTTTTGATGGGTATGCTTTTCTTCATGATCCCAGGACGTGACTAGCTTCCATCACTGCAAGAACACACTTGATGTTTAAATCCTTCCCCTGGACCCTTAGATCTTTCCCTGCAGAGCTGCCACCTAGCCAGTCAGGCCTCAGCCTGAATTGAAATATATGATTCCTGATTACCCATCCTGTTAAGCCGTTAGCAAACTCCCTGACCTGGTAAAATGACCATTTTTACAGAAAGTCCAGGCCACAACTGAGTAGTTGGGACAAGCAGCCAGATTGCAGTCACCCTGCTCTAGAAGGTAAAACACAGCGACAAAGGCTGCTATGTAACAGTTTGCCCAGTGAGAAAGAATGATCCAGGGCACAGCTGTTTCCTATTTCGATGTGAGCCTGGGTAATCTTCCAGCCCTGGGAGTCTGAGGCACTGGCACTGGTTTTCTCACTTCACTCTCATCATTTTATCACCTCCTTGTAGTAGCTGATCCCTGGTGTTTTCTGAATTACTGATTGCTTTACCTTTGAGCCTCTTTACAGAACAAGTTGAGGTTCTCTACAGGTGCTGGCACCAATCTCATTGGTAATAAGGGTAAGAAACAATAGATCCTAATTATAAGAGCAGTGGGTTTCTGTCTCCAAGAAGCGCTTAGATCCAGCCACAACTGATGTGTTAGGAGTCAGAGCGTTAAAGCTTCCTGACACGTTTACAAAATAAAACTGTAATATTTTTTATGATTTTCAAGGGAATGCAAAGGAATCAGGTGCTTGGGTCCCACTGAACTTCAAAGATACAGATTTCCCTGAATCATCAACCCCTTTTATAAACTCCCAATCTCTATCTGTATTTTGCATATTTTCCTGTCCCAAGTGTTGTTCCCTTTCTGCTTTTATTCTTGACCTGCAAAGGAAAGACTCCGTTTCAATTCAATTCAAAAGAACTCTGTTTCCTCCTTTCAGTTCCACAAGGATTTGCAAGTCTTTTCTTTTCTTTATAATTTTTTTCAGCTAGAAAAATTCAAGCAGGATGTGTGGCATAGGTACTAACATGCAACTTTGATGACACTTTGCAGAATCTCAGACTCTGTGAAACTTACCTAGATAAGGCTCTTATCAAAATTTGTCTAAAATTACAAACATTTTTTTTATTGAATTATAACAAAATGAGAAATTCAGTGTTACTGGTTTATTTTGTCTGTTTACATTTTTCAGCTTATACTTACTTTTGATTCCATGAGTTTTGCAGGTGTAATTTTCATCAAAGACGCTAAATTTAGAATTTTACAACCACATTTCATGCAAATCTGCCTGTCTTTCCTGCAGTTGCATTGGCAATTTGCTCATCAGTTTCTAATTTACAACAAGTAATATTTTTCCCCCGCTAATCTGGAAGACATCTTATTCTCCCATGTGTAGCAGTTAGACTTGCAACATATGGAATGACAGAATTGAGATATATATGTGCAGTGGAGACCACACTAAAAGTTTGCAGGAAATTAACTTTAAATACTGTCTCTTCTCAGACTTGCCACTTTCAGCCTCATCCATCAGGTTGGCTCTCTCCTACAGCAGGAATTGTGCAGCAATTTTGATTTTCTGGTTGGGCTTGGATGCCTGTCTTTGTAAGGATGTTGTGTCAGTCTGATTTTTTTCAACCACAAGAGAGATGTACTTTCAGAAAAGGACATAAATGTTCATTGTCACCAGGATGTTACACATTGTTTAATCTTTTTTCTTTGAAGCTTTGTATGGTATGCAATAAAATTAGTCCATAATTTTCATCCTGTCTTTACATTCATAGTAATATTTAATCACAATTGCAGCACCAGGGAAAAAAAACCCAGCTATGTAAAATACAAATACTGAGTTGCCTAAGAAAAAAAATTAGCTGCAAGAAAAAAGAGGCAACTTATTTGTATCCAGTCAGAAAAGGCTTTGATGTCAAAAGTCTTTAATGTTAAAATGTTTGGTATGGGCAAATCATTGTAAACCAGGTTTCTGTTTGGTGTAAACAAGTTCAGGATTTTGAAAGTTGATGGACATTGGTGTTTGCTTTACTTTGCTGTTGAAACATCAGCTTTGAGCTAAAAGGTCTGGCAGCATTTTTCCTAGAGTCAGATATTTAGAAAGAAAAATTCATGTTCTGTCCCACCTGTATAGTATAGCACCTTGACTAGAACTAATCCGGTTCGGGAATTACTTTCCTCCAGAATGAAACAAACTGCTGTTATTCTGATTTGTGGCCAATATGAGAAAAAATTTAATGAAGGGCTTCAAGTTATAATGGATTTAATGCTTCCATTGGATACTTGTTTAAGTTGCTAAGTGCCTTCATTATTTCAAGCATACATCCTCTTTCCAATTTAAAGTTTGGAAATAACACTGAGAGACACTGGATGTTGCCTGGCACATGATAACTAAACGGACATGACTTTTAACAACATGGTTTCACCTTGGTACATAATTTTGAACTTCTGAGGTCACCTCTTCCTGGTATTTATTGCACCCCAGCACAAATTTTCCCTTTGTGTAATCTATAGAGCTTAGATGTTTCAATCAGAATTCTTAAAAACGCCTACATTTACAAAACCTTTTTGGTTTCCAGATCTTATTAGTTCTATCATCAAATGAGATCAAGCTGGGAATTATCTTCATATGCAAGGAAATTTCCATTGATGAATTAAGGGAATAAAGACAGTGCTAATTGGTTACATAATATTAAAATATCTGGAATGTAGAAGAAGACTCAGGCTGTTAATTAAGATAAATTGTGAAAGTAGTCACACAAATTATAATTTCCATGTAGTCTTTAAAAGTAAGAAAATTATCTTGGTAAAGGAGAAAACTATGATAATGTATTCATCTGAGAATCTGATTGTGCTCTGATCATTCAGAATCATCTGCTAGTGGCACGTGCATTTCGGGTTTTCAGATTTCCTCCTACTTCATGTCTCTGTTTTCTACACAGATAATGATGCTTGCTGCTAGAGTATAATTCAGAAAACTTATCATAAGCAATGATCATGTTAAAACTTGATAATTTGTTAAGAATCTACCATTCTCATGGCCTACAGAAACTCATATTACAGATAGCTGAGCCACTCATATTTTACTCATGAGTGGAGGTACTAAGTGTCCTCAGACTGATTGTGAGAAAGTATCAATTCTCTGTTACTTTAATGTTTTCAATAAACAACTGCTGAAAAATAGGTAATATATCACAAAAGAGGAACACAAAAATCCACGTGCTTAAGTCTAGTTGGCTCTGTTGGTTTCTCACCATCGATTTTTTTCACCTGTTCTTCAGTTTCTCTAGGAATAAGGCTTCTACTACCTCCCTTGGAAATCTATTCCACTGACAAGCTATTATCCCTAGGATACATTTCAATGCCTATACAATTGCCAGCCCTTCCCTGAAACTTGCACAGCACCAATATTTTGTAATGACTACTGACAAGACAAAGTTGTACAAATCCACTGGGATTAGGGAGCTGCAGCGCTAGACAGTATTAGGGTAAGAAAAAAATACCCTGTGCATGCCTATTTAAACCTCACATAGTTCACTGTAGATCTCATACTGTTCTTAGCACACTTAAAAAATGCCCCCCAGCTTGCATGTATCTGCTCTTCTAACTGATAGCCGTTTATGCAGCTGTTTCATCTGACAGTCTCCAAGTGGTTCAGAAATTAAGCCTGACTGCATGTCCGTAGGACAGATAGAAATGATACTGCTTTTACTGTAGAGATGAGAAACAGAAAGCATTGGATAAAGTTTTACACTGGTCAGGGAATGATTTTACTAAGCTAAGGGAGATTTCAACTAAGGTGTTTTCATTAGTCTATGAGGTTCCAGAGCTCACTGTCTGACCACAGGAAGAGAATGAGGGTGTAGAATCAGTGTCCATCTCCATCGCTTCTGGAGACAACAGTTCTGAGATCCAGTTTCATGTGTGTACCCTGTGTCTGCTTAGGCTGGTTAATGTCTCTGGGACTGTCTTCTCCCTGCTGCTGCTCCTTCTCTGCTTAGTGAGGCCCAATCTCCTCAGTCTCCTCCCATACAAATTCACATCTCCAGGGTAGTTCTAGCATTCCCATCTCTGGTATCATAGAGTAATTTCATATCTCGTATCTCCTCTAGCCCTTGTACCATTTCCATCCCCTCATTTCCAGCACAACCAATCTCGTTCAAGCACTATTCCAACAGCTCAGTCCCCATTTAACATCCTGCCCATCCTCCACATCCCAGTGGTATCACCCTGGCCATCTCACCCAGATACTCACTGCTCTCAGGCCATATTGTTCCACCATCCTTGCCCATTCCTCACTTTCCATAGTCCAATTATTTTCTTATGCAAAGATCCCTTCTGACTCAACATCCTTCTACACAGCCTCAGCTATCAATGGCCATCATGACAACTTCACAACCTCTTTACCTGCACTCTCAGCTTCATACACTGGTAGTAATACTCCAGAGATTCAACTCTCCCGCAACAGTGACAAGACTACACTGGTTAACCTCAAGTCATCCCTTATGATCGTATCAACTTTCTCTTTATCATCTTCACTGCCAAAACCTAGCTGCCAGCAGCATCTCTACCACTTTCCTGAGTCTCAAGAAGGCATACAGAATACCCTCTATATAGTAATTTACACAGAAATCATAATTATTTTCTATCTTTAATTTAAAACTCATTGATCATGTCTCATAGCAAATGTGTGCCACTTTAAAAATGCTTGTTAGAGCTCTCTGTTTTGAGAGGTGAAGAAAATTGCTGATTTTCTCAGCTACACGCTATTCAAGTAGATAAGTTGAGGAATTCACTGGTTATTACACAAAAAAATAAGTTTCCTGAAGCACAGTTTACCTGTGCTGAAAATTGATGATTATACCTCAGTGAATTTTTTTAAAGGTAAAACACTGTTTTGTTTTCAGCTAAAAGCTGAGGGAGAGTCTTTATCATCAGGACATCCTTGCCATTTTTTAAGTATGTTTTTTCTAAACACTATCTTTTGGCTCCTGAGGGTGCAAAGTTACAGAGGATGGATGGATGGGTGCTTGGTCTTATCCAGTGTATCTTGATGACTATATATCCAAATGTTCAAGAATATTTCAGAATGGATATTCAGTGTACACCCTCCTGAAATTTGAAGATACACTGCTTAGATATTTAGATCTGTAAATATGCATAATTGAATTATAAATTAAATGGTTACTGTCCATCCATCCACTTGAAAGAAAGGCCAAAATGCGTTGAGAAGCTGAATGTTATATTTATATCAGTGTTTTATTTCTGTAAGCAAACTTCAAGGGAAAACAGACTTTATGAACTAAATTGCCAGGCACTAATTGCAAGAAGCACTTGACTAAAGAATAAACTGAATTTAGATGAGGGGGTTGTGGTCCATAACTGAGAAGCTGTACAGTGAGCTTGTCTCTTACATTGAAAGTGCTTTGTGCGACAATCTGTGGGTGGTCCACACTGTACTGATTAAATTTATGCAGAAATCTCCATGTGGAACAGGAAGGAGAAGTTGTCATTGTGTTTTTCCATAAAAGATTCTATTAGTGGAAGGAATAGCACTCTCATACGTTGGCAATATAGACAAGTTCTTCAGCAAGAGTCCTGATGAACTCAGTGGCAACTTTGCTAAGTGACAGCTGAGAAGTGCAGTTGCATGTTGTCTCTCTGAGAAAGATGTGCTTACAAAAAAAAAAGAGATCAATCACTGTAGCAAATTCCATTTTATGCGCTGAGGGTTCGTTAGTGTACAAGTATAAAACCACCATAGAAATCATGCTTCTCTTGACGCATCTGTGCATTCCCATTTGCCACACCCCTGATCATATGAGGAGAATGAACTGTACAATTGCTGGGCCAAGAGCATTTTTTGGAGGACATCATAAATGAACTATTCACAGCTAATAAGTCCTGTGACATGCTTTGAAGTCTTCTTCCTGGTTTTGTTGAAATTAATGGCAAGCCTATTTTGATGCTGATGATGCAATGAAAGCCCCAAGCACTGTACATGAGCCATGTCATATGAAAAGCAGGAAACCTGAGGAGCAACAGGGAGCAAAAGAAGGAAGGAAGTATTTTGAGTTCAAGACCTAATGTTTCTTTCATTAAGCATCAATTAAACTCCTTTGTATTACCATATTGCTGCATAGGTGAAAAAAGAAATTATTTTCTTTGATTCTTGCTTTTGAATCATTGAAACTGCTAATCTGAATCTGCTATGATAACCATTACATTTCACTGCTTACTGCTCAGAATTTCTTTCTACTTGATTATTCACATACCTAGAAGTACCTACCAATTAGCTAACTTTCACCTGCCTGACTTCCTGCTTGTAAGTTCACCTGCTGTCCTTCATTTTTGGCCTGTTCATCGTTTCCTTCTGGGTCCACAGTAAAGCAGGAGGAGAGCTAAGACACAACATTTTGTAGTGAGATTTTGTGTACATTTCCTTTCCACTGGAGTTAGGATAGTTGCCAGATGTAGCTGGCAGCCGTCCTGTGCAGACACAGCTTGTGCGACTGGAAGGCTCATCCATGGTGATTTTCCTCTATGACTGAAAGGGTGGTTTGGAACAGACGACTAAAACCCCCAGATATTGAGTGTGGAATAAAATTGCTTAAACAGAGTTTTGGTTGCTGCTGAGGCACCCTAGTACATACAATGCACATCCATGAGACACATAGGTGTACTGCAAGACTACAGGGAACACACTTCACTTTAATGCACTAATGACCAAGCTGGATACTGTCTTCACCTTAATATTGTGTTCTGGGCAAGAAGAGAACATACCTGATAAGCAGAGCCCTAAGCTCAAAATTCGGGCTAAATTATTATCTGATCTTCACTGAGAAATGAGAATGTGTGTATGCATGTGCCTGTGTGTTTAAGGGGTTTCCTACTGTAGGGTATCACAGCCTCCATTTCTCACAAGGAGGAGTATGATGGCAATGGCTGATTTCTTCCCTCCCTTTTTTCCAGCTGTATCTGCTTCAAGTTGTTTTATATGTTTTTTAACACAATCTGCCTAACAGCTCTTTTCTTACCGAATTGTAGTTCCATATCTCACTTATGTTTTTGTTCTCCTTGTTATTGTCTGGCCTACATGGCTGTCATCACTCAAGGACTAATAATTGCCCACTGTGCTCATATTTTTGGTCATAAATAGTTCCTTCTCATGGGAAAGGTATCGGTTTCTACTATCTATTAATTGATGATAGAGGCTACACCGCATAATTTTACAAATTATAGAATCATAATTTTATGATTTGAGTTGGAAAGTCCTTGGAGATCATCTTGTTCTAACCCGCTGTCATGGGCAGTGACACCTTTCACTAGACCAGGTTGCTCAGAGCCACATCCAACCTGGCCTGGAACACTTCCAGGGATGGGACATACAAAAATTTCTCTGGAAATTCCAGTGTCTCACACCCCTCATGATGAAAAATTTCTTCCTAATATCTAATCTAAATCTACCTTGCACTTGGCCTTGTTACACTTCATGAAGTTCACATGGACCGAGTTCTCAAGCCTATCAAGTTCCCTCTGCATGCCATCCCTTCCCTCCAGCAGCAGTGCCACCAGCAAACTTGCTAAGGGTGCCCTCAATCCCACTGTCCATGTCACTAACGAAGATATCAAACAGTGCCAGTCCAGATACTGACACCTGTGGAGTGCCACTTGCCACTTAGACACTGAACTGTTGACCACAACTCTTGGAGTGGGACAATCCGGCCAATTCCTTATGCATTCAGTGGTTCAAAGCCAAACTAAAACTGAAACAAATTCAGGCAACTGTCAGCTGACTGCTAGGCTACTTCTGTCTCAGCTGAGCTAGAATTGGCTCAAGCCAAGGAAGACCCTACACTGTTAGGCCAAGAAAAAAACTGTGGCCTTTAACTGATAATGGCAAATTTGTATGTATGTGGATACATTTCTACAGTGACCAAAATAACACTGTGAATCTGCACTCAGGCAACTGCATCCTTTTCCAGCCAGGAAATTAGCCCAAATGCATGATCAGAGAAAGGATGAGAATGTGCCTTACTTGTGACAAGCAATCCTGCGTCTATTTACAGGCCAGACTATAACGAGGAAGGCAACAATACACTAGGGAGAATACAGAAATATTTGAGTGTGTTTTCTTCATAAATCTTACATACACCTTAGTCTGTTAGTCTGATATCACCCCGCTTGCATTCATACAGATAGATAAAAAGAACTTGTCAAAATCAGGCAAAAATAGTAAAACAACAGCAGGAATACGGAGCACATTTTTAAACAAATAACCATGGAGGTGACTGATCCTAACACTGTTGATGATGGCTGAGAAGAAAAAAAGCTTTGAGGGCAACAAATTGATAAAACATAACTCTCAGTTTTTCCTCTGAATGTCATATTCCTTTCAGCATTATGAATCTGCTTTTGTTCAGGAGAAATAGCTTCTATTGCTCTACATTTTCTTTGTCCAAAAGATTCAGAAAGGAAATTTTGTGGGTGCGAGCCCATGATGGCTGAAAAAGTAATAAATGTTTTTGCTGAAGTTAGAGGCTAGAAGGAGTGTCCGAACTCTGGGATTTTATGAATAAGGAGAAACGGATGGGCAAAGAGGTCCCTTAGAGGCTGTGTCAGAAAAGACAGCTCTAGTTAAAGGCTGAAATAAAAACGAAGTGTGTCTCTCACCATCTTCTCTGATTTTCATTCTGGAAATACCATGAAAATCTTCACACAGTCTAATTCCTTTTTCCCCTTATCTTGAAGACATATTTCTATTTAATTTAGCTTATGTTTATACTTAATAAATCTTTATTTAACAAAAACCACAAGCAAAAATTCTGTTGAGTATCTGTGGCTTGAAAGGACCTAACTGAAAGCCAGCAGGATTCATTTAGATAAATAAACAGCTTTTTAAATTTTCTCACACTACAGAGGCATAGCATCCCATTTTCAAACTGCCAACATTTTTCTTCTTGAATTGAAAGCCTGCTGAGGAAAGAAGAACTATCTTCAGTAATATTGCCATCTACATATTCAGGGACTGGTATAATGCTTCTTTAAAAGATTCAAATGAAGTGCTAAATAGAATGAAAAGTCCACTGTCTATATTTGAAGTAAATAGCATTTTATGGGGAATTTGAGACATTTAATTTCTATGGCAACAGGCATTGGAACAGTACTTTGATTTAGGATACAAAAACCTTGACAGTTGACTTGTTTAAATATTAATAATAATTTTGTACTTTAGGAAAAAAAGCATCATTTGAATCTGAAGATCTTAAAATGCTGTTATTCTGAAAGGAAAGAAGCAGCATTGTTCTTCAAACATAAAACAATTTACTTCTTCAGGACAACACAGGACATAGGTAGATGTGTGAGAAGAAGGAAAATGTTGGACGTCCACAGTTCCACTACTCCCTGCCCTTTTCAGAGCCAATAGTACACAAATGGTTTGGAACTAGTAAGATAAATAAGAATGGGTACCTAAAAATCTTCTGAAGATTTTGCATAATCACACTGAAAGCAGAAGATAGTTTAGGGTAAAGTATCTTTCCTCAGACTTTTTCATCATTGTGCAAATTAGGTTATTTTATCATTGGACATCCTTCAGTTCTTGTCTACTCATTGTACTGCTCCGTCAGTCTTCAAAAGTTCACGTTCTGACAGCCAAAAAATTGTCACATCTAATTTTCTTGATCTCTGAATGACATTTTACTGCCTTCCATCAATCATGGATAAGCGCAAAGCCTACTAGTGCCCATGACAGTTAAAACAAATGGGTGCCCTTACCAGCCCTAGGTGCAACCCTACTGCATGGCTTGGTGTTGTAAAAGGTTTAGGGACCTCTGCACAAAGGAGCTATATGCTAATAGTTTATGTGCCCTTTTCCTTCTACACAGACAACCCAAAACTTCCAGCCAGGCAATTCCAAACCTGCCAGGTTCCTCCAAATGATTTGACACTGATTTAATCAATATTCATTTATTTGTTTGTTGGTTTATTATTCTTTCATGTGCCCTTTGGCTGTGCTTTCAAATTTTCATCTGCATTGACTTTTATGTTCCAAAAGACATTTATTTCTCCCTATAAATCACATGAATTCAGGACATGGGACTTAAAAAAAAAATTAGTCGTGATTTGCACTAAATTGTTAAGAGTTGCTAGCACTGTGATCCAGACAGATTTTTATTTGTACATTTTTGTCTCCAGGTCTGTGACAGTGGTAAGCAGGGGTACATATGCTAATGTGATGTTGGAATTAAATTGAAAGAAAACATACTGTTGATATTAGCCTCAAGGCTGTAGGAAGGAATAGGTTTATGCAAGACATTCTGTCAAGTCATAGTTTGTTGGAAGTGTGATTAGTATGAGCTGGCAACAGAAGAGTGGTAGTGTGAAAAAACATTATTTACGCCACCAAGTCTATTTACACCTATTTAGAAGTGTTACTGCAGTAAGTGTCTTAGAAACAGGCACTATTACTGAGCCATCAGCTTTCCTGGGAAGTAAATAAAAATATGTTTTAAATGGAAAAACACTTTCCAAACATGAATTGAAGAGGAAAAATTAATGGGTGGCAATCACCTTGTTTTCCCCTGTAAAGAACCATTTGACTGAAAAATAGAGAGATTCTCTCTTTTGATATAGGAAGACGAAGGCAGTTAAATAAAATTTAGCATCCAAATATTGTTTGTGCGATTGTGTCTTCTTATGTTTTAATACATTAAGAAATAGTGAATATGATTCATTATTTCTGATTAGGTTAATTTTCAAGATCAAAATTTGCACCATTTATTACGAATGAGTATGCCTTTTCTTTGAAAGATGCACATACTAACTAGCCCTTTTTTAATCTCTATGTTTGTAAAAATAAAGTTTATCTGGAAGATTCAAAACCTGAGATAAAAGGAAGTAAATTCATGTTCAAGTCATTCAAGATTTTCTAGAGATAAAAGCTCCTAAATTTGGTCACTGCCAACAGATTCTATTGCTATGGAACTCAGTCACAGTTTTGCAGGAGCTTCTTGCATCATTTACTGAATGAATATCACAGTCCTAACGAGATTTCCATTGAAGTGTAACTGAAATAGTCAGATATTGTAGGATTTGTTAGGGTTTTTGGTTTTTTGTTTTTTTAAGCTGTGGACTTCTTGCCTCTTTTGGACTGAGATCTTAATTATGCTTTTCAGTAGAAAAGTAAGTTCCCAACCTGATTCTAAAACCCTATGCTCTGCTTTGAGAAAGATCAGATCCAGATACCTTCCTAGTCTTTTAAATAGCTTTTAAGTACTTTTGCCATCCCTGTCTGTGTAATTCACGCCTGCCCTGTAATTCCATACATATGGGATCTGTTGCAACTTTCAGCATTTTCTTTGTTATCTTTGAGGAACATGAGCACTTCTGTGCAAAGAATTAAGTTGTTGTCTATACAAGCCTGGTGCAGTATTCTTTGAATCTCAGACTATGTATACTTACAAAAGAAAATCCTGTATCGTATCTAGAAGTTCTTAACAGATGGAGACAACATCATGTCAGATTTATCATAAAAAGTCCATGTTCCTGTCTCAGAACCTGACTATGGTGGGACATTTCCTGGCCCATGCTGTCTTGTGAGTCGTGTCTGCTTAGCATGTTGCTGCCTAACCTGAGCAAAGCCATGGAGGGAACGCGGTCACAGTTAAATGCTGTAGTCAGCAGCAGGCCTGTGTCTGAGTCCATGTCTTAACCCTATTTCATATATGGGTATAGAAGAGTTCAACTGAAAGGTGCTGAGGGAGACAAAACATGGCTTAGAAGCAGGAGTTTCAGTTCTAGAAATGAGTTTTTACAAAAAGAATTGCAAAGCATATTTTCTACAGGGGTCTCCAGACATGAAGCCACATTCAGAACAAAGAACAAAAAAGCAGGAAATAAAAATTTCTGATTTCACAGTGATGATGATCAAACAACAGAACAGGCTGCTCAGAAAGGTTGTGGAATTTTCGTCCCTGCTGGTGTTTCAAGGTTGACCAAACAAGGCCCTGCCAATCCATGTCTGGGAGGGGCATTCATCCATGTGATCTACAGTCATCTCTTCCAGCCTCAGTTATTCTCCATTTCTGTGAAAAAAGGACTGTTATTACTGATGGAACAAAGCTGGGTTTTACCTCCTGCTGCTCTTTTACTGGTTTCAAAGGTTGAGACAGTTGTAGATATACACCAACTTCCACCTCCACAAGATCACAGGTACAGTGTAGAGGGAGAAGACCTTGATAGCTTTATGGCACTTGAGGCAAACAGCTTGGCCTCACCTAATAACCCATAAAACAAGGCAGTTTGTGCAGTGATAGCAGCAAATCACAGTGTGGAAATATGAATGTACAGAGTTTCTCTTTGAAAAGCTGAGTTACACCGTGAAGGTGGCTTTTATGACTCTGCACGATGTTAATTTTTTCACCTTAATCAAGTGCCTGTGCGCTCGGCATTCTGCTGATGTATCTGCTCTGATCTACCCTCCAGTGTGTCTGCCTTATGCTGTACTAACACACAGTTGATTCCTTTGGTGACATTTCCTTCACTGAATTTATGCTGCCAGGGACTGTGGGGTGTGTACAGAGCTGCTTTTGAAACTCTGTGTTTACTTCTTACACCAAATGCCACATCTCACTTTATATGTTAATTTTAGAATCTAATGATGTTTTAATTAAAATAATTTGAGTTCATAATCATGGTTCATGATCCTCAAAAAGGAAGGAGAGTAATGACAACAATTTAAAAGAGTGTGCTTTTACTAAATGTATGAACTTTTCTTAATATAACTTCTAGTTATATTCTGGTTAATTAAAAACAATGAATATTAGAAACTGTTGTAAGGGAGCTGAAAAAAGAATAATTTTGTTTCAGAGAGCATAAAAGGACAATTTACCACTCTTCTGGAGCTCTTGAAGGCTAACCAAGAGTAAAGTCTTTTCTGACTGTTTACTGAAGGTTTATATAATCTTGTGCCATGGTGACATAAAATGGATATTGATGACTGTCTCCGTGACCTTGATTCATGAAAGTGAACTTCTCAGTTCCATTATAGATGAAGAGAAGGGTGAAGTAATTAATTGTTTAGATGAATTGGGATTTAATAACACAAAATGCTTTATTAAGCATGGTTTAATAGCATAACATGCTTTATTATATACTGAAACAGCTGATTGAGCTGAGTGGTTAAATACAGGTCTTTTTTATTTTTTTGAAGTTAGCTTTTAAAAAAATAAAAACCTCATTATTTTATGTCTTTTCTGCTAAAAAGAAAAGATATGGAAATATGATCAGAGAACACTGTTTCAGCTAGAAAATGTCTTTCTTTCAAAAGAAGTTACTGTTACTGGGTCTAAAGATCTGAGACCTCGATAAATATTTTAGGATTAAAGAAGGAAATTTACCATGCAGACTATGATCTGTATTATTAGCATCCTGCTGTCTGACCTAAATAGAGAAGCGAGGAGAATGCTGATTGCCGACAGATCTCGAAGCTTCCCAGCTCAAATGTGCCGTGACATGAGGAACACATTGTGTATAACCTGTATGCAAACCTGTAACTCAAATTCATTTCAGAATGTATTGTGATAAACAGGTTTACTGCATTTTAGAATTGAAAGCAGGAGCTAAAACGCTGGACTATTTCTTTTGCTTTTTTTCATCTTGGATTCTAAGACTCTTCCTTCAAACACTCCTCAGTACGTAGAGCAGAAGGTTATGATGACAAACACATAATGTATTCCATACTGAAGCTATTGATCCCCCACAAAATGAATGTTGAAGTGTAAATCCCTTATGTCTTTGTCTCAATTGTCAGTGGAAATGTGGAAACTGAACAGTACTGGAACCTAAAGTAACTATTAAAAGGATCATGTAAAGAAAAAGGACATATAAAAATAACATGTTCTGCTTTAATAAGAGCCATTCAATGAACAAGGACTTCTGGACTACATTACCTACTAATAGAAACCTGCTGACAATAGCTTAGAAACTCTGATGTAAGAAAAAGTCGATTTCACCTTTAAGTAATAGCACTGAATTATTTAAACATAATTGCCTATCAGATGATTTGCAGAGTAGGTCTGATTTTTCTCCACAAGGCTGAATATTTTAAGACATTAATCATATCCCACTCAACATCACTAGCAGCTGACTGCAATTTTCAGATATGTGGGGATTTTTGGGATTTATTGATTTGTGCCTTCTTGAATCATGCATGCTCATTTCTGCTGTGATTCATATAGGATGGCATACTTTGATAAGGATAGCAGATAGCTACATCTGAAACCTTTAAGCCCTCTATGATCCTGGTTTGATGATGTGGGAGTACATCCCCCACAAATTCACTCTTCCCCATTTTTGTAGAAGCAGACTTTGTCTCCAGTGCATTTATTCCAGGTTTTGAGATTTCAGCCTCAGTTTCTCTTTCTTTAGATTGTCAGATTGTATACTTTGCTCTCCCAAAACGTTAAAATATGCCCCTTGTTATTGGTGGCACATACATGGAGTCATTTAACCACTAGGCCTCAGTGTGCAGTGGCCTCCACTGCTCTGTGCTGTTGAACTCAGACTGTGCACATAGGTCAGGCAGACCCTTGGGGATCTGTGAGGATCATAGTCAGTGGTTTATGTTGTGCTGACAGTGATATCAGAGAACAGTTGTAATTTCCGCGGGCCTCAGAGACCCCTGAGTGCTCTGTGCCTGAGAGGTTCATGCTCACGGGGTGCTGGGGGAGACGCTCACTTCTCCTTCCTTTCTGCACATTGTCTGTTGCAGAGGTTGCATGAGAGATCTAGAGTCACCAGGATATTTCCTTCTCTGGTAATTTAGAACTTGGTAAAAACTCAGTTATTCAACTACCAAAGTTTTTGTGGCCAGGGAGACTGAATAGTACTGACAAGTCATCAGTGCGCAGCCACTGGGTTTCCGAAGCCACTCAACAGAGAGATAAGCTGAATTTTAGTGTGTGCATAGAAACCACAGTGGAAATGTTATGATTTTGTTTCTCTGCTCAGTAATACAGCTAAAGGAAATCTTATTTGAGTGAAATTCAAATGTTGCGATGTTTTAGGAACCCTGCGATAATTCACATGAAACTTTTGTGTGCATCTTAGAGGATTTTATATTTAACTAGATTAATGAACATTATTTTAAAATTAAAATCTAAAAATAAAAAGAACTTATGGACCTGAAATTTGTCATGAAAACTGTGTAAATGTAGAAGTGAATAAAAAATAAAATTTCACCATGCATTTTCACTCTTTTATGAATAAGGTGTGGTGGATTTATTTATACTCATTCCTACAGTCTTGAGTTCTGTAGACACATATGTTGCTGCAGGAAAATCAATAGCAAGAGATGCTGTTGAAGTCTGTTCTTGATTCTGCTCATGAAAAGTGTAGGAAAAAATTATTTAATGATCATAAAATTACTGCATTGAAGGAGTTCTTTGCATGCCTGGATGTCCTGGTTTCAACTGGGCTTGAACAATGATACTGGAAGCACAGCAGATTTTACTCGTTTACACCTCTTCCTCATGATTCACAGGCAAAGAACCTGACTGGAGTACTCATTTACTCTCCAGGAATACTTCTTTAATAGCAGATACTTTAATTCTTGGAATAAAAAAGGGCAGGTTTAAAATGTGCTACTAGAAACCACATGGAACATGTGATAGGTATAAAGAGAGAGATATTCTAGTAGCTCTTTACATTAATTGTTTTGAAAGAATCCCGTGTTTCCTCATGAGTAAAACAAGAAAAAAGAGAAAATTGGAGAACAAAACTGTTAGTGAATTTGGAGAATTTGAAGAATAATTTTGTTCTTTCCAAATTAGAGAAATCCTCAAATTATTCAAAGCTTTCAATAGTTTCTGTCATGTTGATGATGATGATGATAATAATAATATTGACAACAACAGCAACAATAATAGTAGTGATCAAGTAGCATTTTTAGTTGCAGTGTTAGGGACTGTAGTTGCCAGTGGAAGGGAAAGCATGACAGGTATATCCTGACCACAGTAAGCTTTATTTTTCTCTAGCCACTCCTTCTCGCTGAAGAAAAGTTTTGTCCTTTTTTTTCCCCTTATTCTGGAATAAACCTTCAGAATAAGTGTGATTTATTTGCTATCCCAGAAGTTCCTTTCTAGAGTACACTAATGTGGGGAATGGGAGAGTATATGAAGTTATTAGTTAAGGATATAGAGTGGTAGGCAGCCAAATGTATACAAGATTTCAGAGATTTCTCTCGTGTGGAGAATAATAAGATCAATTTACAGTTGCACCTTTCCACAAAAGAAAATCTGTCTCTTCTTGGACCTACATTAAGGTCCCATCTGGTGCAGTCACTCAATAGTAATATGGACAAGCTATGTGCAGTAAAGAGCAGGAAATGTTCCAGGAAAATGGACCGCCGCAGGACATGGGAAAGGATTTAGGAGGCTGTTGGGCCCTCTCCGGAGGAGCTGGTGAAGGTACTGAGCTGCCCAAATTACTGGCTCAATCAAGCTACTGACACCAATCCAGCACTCTGAGAAAGGAGAGAGTCACCTTTTAGGGAGCTTTTGGCAGCTACCAGGAATGGGGAGGTGCCAGTCCATATATACGCTAAATCTGAATAACATTAAAAAAATAGAACTTTCCAGAAGACAACGAGGTGAAATCTCTAGTGTCAAGCAAAATCAGAGGGGAAAGTGGGGAAAATAGTCCTGTTACTTCCATAAAACCGATGGGTGTCACAATCTACCTGCAAAGAGATGAATCAATTTGTAAGCACTGCTAGGCAAGAAAAAATCCTGAATTTGGTGCACAAAATTATTTTTATTACCAAATCCACTTTAAAAGTGTTGAATACTTGTTTGGTTTGGCTGTTTCTTTGTGAGGTATTTGTTTTGTTTTTCTCTCATAGTGTCTTGGGAACTTTTTTTGTTGTGCTTTTTTTTCTTTTAGTGTCCTGGTTTTTTGTGGGGTTTTGTGTTTGCATTTTTTTTCTGATAGAAGCTTTTTGTTGAAACCTCTTTTTTAATGTGGCATTTTACAATGAAATAAATGCTTCAAAGGACAAGGGCAGAAAAATAAAAAGAGACACATGCTTAGCCAGTGAATAGAATACAATAAATTGTTCCTTAGCTAACCACAATACTGATTTTTAACACTATGCACCATCAACAAGGGAGAAAGGGTAAGAAAAAGAGGATTCTTAGGTATTCAAGAATTCTAGTTGTAATCTCTCACAAGTTATATAGATAGTGGTATCTTGGAAGGGAGACTTGCATTAATTAAGTAATAACTGATTGGAGACTGATAAATTATCATTACCATTTGTGAAAAGAACAACAAAAGAAAACAATGGTTTATTCAGCTGGGCTTAGAAATGCAGATTAAAAATAGAACCTATCAAAACAGGTGCAAATAGGGGATGCAAAGACTTAGGAAGGTGTTCACAAGCCAGCTATATTTCTAAAACATTTTGATTAGTTTAGAGTAGCTTGAAACCACTCCACTAAACCCTTACAAATGTCTGGATGTTGATAGGGAATGCTGTACTGTAGAGCTTAATTGATCTGCTGCAGAATACAGCCCTAACTCAGTGGGGTTTAAAGTGCCTGACAATTTATATTTTGTTCTTAGTCTGTTTTTTGGGGGGTTTTTTTAATGCTTTTTTTCCTGGTATTGATTGTCAGGAAACAACTAAAGTTCAGTTTATATTCTTGTGTTATAACTTTTTTCACTGGTGAACCTGACCCAAATTGTGTCCCAAAGGAGATAACTTGAATTAGTAATGATTTCAAATCACTGTGTGTATGGACATTAAAAATGAAGCATTAGAATAAAGACTGATCAGATTATCAACTATGATTCGCAGTGTCTGCACAACCTTTACCCTTTCTGGAAGAAAACAATAAAAGAACACAGTAAAAATCTCATTAAGTAAAGTTCACTTTTAAACAGAGGTTTTTTGCCCTGTGTGGTCCTGTTAAAGTTGTTATGGGATAGCAAGCAGTCCACTCCAGGACAAAGGGAGATGTTATTACTATGTACACCTACTGATAACATTCACAGCTTACTATTCAATGAAGAATAGCAAAAAGCACTAGGAAAAAAAATCAGAAAATTTCTACCTTTCTGCACTAGTTCAAAGCAATCAATAGTTGTGAGGAATTGAGGGAGACTTCAGTGTGAAATTGAATGTGTGGAGTCTCCATCCTTGCAGATGTTCAAAAGACATCTAGACCTGGTCCTGGCCAGCTGGTTCTTGGTGGGCCTGCTTGAGTAGCAGTGTTGGATGAGACGACCTCCAGAGGTGTCTCCCAAACTCAGTGTATCTGTGATTCTGTGCCACTGTATTCTTGCCAGACAGATTGGTATCAGCCTATTTCAACTGTAGGTGAAGTCTGGACTGCCACATGCCTGTGTCCCCCGCATTACCACCTGTGCTTCCTGCATTGCCAAGTTGTTAACCCATACCTTGACCTCAAAGCTGTACCATGAGATGCAGAAGGAATGATACACTGCCTGCTACACATCTAAGGAAAAAAAAAGAAGTGTAAGTTTATTTAGAGCTTTCAAGTAGTCCTGGAAAGACCAGCAGAGTTTGACAATCACCATGCCCATGGATTTTCTGATTAAATGAACAGCTGCCCATGCATCTCTAAGGAACCTGTTACTCCAGGGTCAGATGGAGTGAATAATAATTAATAATCTTTTTTTTTGGCTGACACAAGCGAGAACAAATGCCCTCACTAGAGTCCTGTACTAAAGAATTCTGTCTCAGTTGATCTGCAGTACGGATGGAGAAAGCACACATTTTTCAAACTGAGCAAAGTAGAGAATGTGATGTGGTTTTCAAAGAGTTGTAGCATCTCTCAAATTATTTCCACTGGTGCTTCTCAGACCTGAATTACCTTCAATGAAATGAAAGGGAAGAGGAAAGAGAGAAGAGGAAAAGAAAGAAAAGGAGAAAAAGAAAGCAATGGCAAGAAAAGGGAAAAAGAGAAAGGGAAAAAAGAAAGAGGCAAGAAAAGGGAGGATTTGTAGCTGTCAGTACAATAATACATATAATTCATAACACAATCTCTTTCTTTACATCCATTTGCATTTTGTTTAGTTTTCTGCTGATTATTCTGGGCATGTATGAAAAGGAAGATAGCACTTTGAACAATGGATTTAAAAATGATTGTCCTGTTGCTTGATCTTCATTGGCAGAACTTGATATTTAATGTAATGTAAGTAAACAGGTGGGGGATGGAAACCAGCATGTATTCTCATTGTTACAAAAAATCTTGAAGAAACACGTATTTCATTATTCTCAGTTCACACAATGCAATTTCCTTCAAAAGCTGCCACAGCCTCCTCTGCTCGTTGAAGTGGAGGTCATCCATTATTTGTTCAGATGCTTCTGTGTGACTTTGTGACAGGGAAATTTGGATCACAGGTCACAAAGGTTAAATGTAAATAGAAAGCCCCTGTGAAAATGAGTTGCCAAATATGGCTCAGTTACTCCTTTCAAAGCTAAATTTGTGCACAAGTGGAAATAATTTTAAATATTTTTAAGGGAACTTTCCAGTAAGGTAATAATACCATAACTTAAAAAAAAAAAAAAAATTATGCAAAGCATAAAATTGCCTTGGAAGCAAAATATGTTTCTGGGGAGGTCTAGAAATGTGTGTTCATGTGACTGTGTTGGACACTGGCTTGCTTGCTTCTAACAGTCTCAGTTTTGGTGATGAAGTCTCCCATTCTAGATAGCAATATTTCTTTGTACAAGGTTCAGAGAAACAATAGATTTTCTAAAAGGGGTTTGCAGCCTCCAAAAAATGAGATGCTGTCTTTGTTTCAGCCAGGGCAGAGTTAATTTTGTCAGCAGCTGTTAAGGTGATGTGTTTTGGATTCAGAATGAGAATGGTGTTGATACCACACTGATGTTTCGGGCATTTTGCTAAGTCGTGTTTACCCTAATTCAAGGACCCGAACTGGCCACAGGGTTATTTCACACCATAGAACATCATGCTCTGTATATAAACTGGGAGGAGTTATCTGAAAGGGGGCCAACCTGAGTTTAGGAAAGGGGGTTTGGCATCGGCCAGCATGTGGTGAGAAATTACATAGTGCATCACTTGGTTTTTTCCCCTTTTTATTGTCATTATTATTATTAAATACCACTGTCATTGTATTTTACTTTATTATCAATTATTAAACTGTTCTTATCTCAACAAACAAGTTTTACTCCAACTCTCCTCCCCATTCCACCAGGGTTAGGGGGGAAGAAAAGGGGAGTCGGGCAAGCAGCTGCTTGGTGTTTTATCTCCAGTGGGGCTGCAAGATGCATGGCACTCTTCTCCTGTCTCATCAAAGGTGGACTACTGAGCATCCAGGAAGGTGCAAAGTCCTAAGAACAGCAAGATTCTTCAGAAGAGCATTTATTTTCTTTTCCTCTTATAACTTCCATATTTCTTCTAAGGACTGCACAATAGAAGTTATATAGTTAGTCCTAAAAGCAAGATCTGTACTCTAAGCAATAGCAAGCAGAAATTTACCATTTCTTGCCTTTTCTCTATCCAGTTTAGGGACTATCGTATTAATGGCTCCAAGGCAGCATTTTTTAATCAGGATCAAGGTCCCCTGATCAGCTTCAAGCTGTTGGTAACATTTATAACATCTGGGTTTCTTATGTTCATTTTATAGTGAACCTTTTACAAATGAGTGAGATTTGTAAATGATATCCAATGGTCTAACACTTCTTTCATCAGCTGCAACACCTCCCTCCCAACAATCCCCAAAAGATCTCCTCACTGTTAAAATCAGTCAGAATCCACTTAGATTCCACACAGCAAGAAAAGAACAGTCATGTGTTGTAGGGTATTCAGATGGCCAGAACATTGGAAATTATGAGCTTCCTATCCACAATATTTGTCCACTCATTATTGACCATTTTGGTCTTTTCCAGTGATGTGGTGGTTTGTCCTTTGAGGTCTCAAGGTTTTCATTCAGCCCAGAAGCTGAGAAGGGATCATGAATGGCCCCCATGAGCTTAGGGACAGGGTATTCTCTGATGTCTTAATTTATGGAACAAGAAAGTGGGGCAGTATTTGTAAAGAGTGTTTATTTACAAAATTTCTTTGTTGGTATGTAGAACATTTTTGTGAGCATTTTAACACTGATTGACACTTGTTTGTAAAGGGGAAAACAAGATTTCTTCAGGTTTTATAAATGAAATCTTCAAGGAATAAATATCATGAGACTCAGTCTAGGCAACTGTGCACCAGGGTAAACATGTAACTAGATGAAAGCAGAAAGCAACAATACCTACACTGTGAGGATGCATTAATGAGAAATTTGCTTATTTTTCTAAAAAATCATATGGTTGACTTATTTACAAAATTATAAAAAAATCCCTTGTGCCCACAAATCATTCATTAAAAAAACATTTTGAGTGACCCTAAAAAGGGCCATTGTGTTGCATAATCAACACTAAAATAGAATTATTCACAAGAATAAAATATATTCATTTTCAAATTACTATCTTCAAATGGCTTTCAAAAACTGGGTTTTTGTGGTTAATTGAAATACTGGTGCATCCTCTTTACTCAAACCACCATAGCTTGCTTCTATTTCCAAAATAAGGAAGGATTTGGTGTTGACTTGAACTGTCAAGCTCTTGGCCTTTCTCAGTTGTTGCTAATGCATTTAGAGACAGATGAGTTAACACATGCTTCAGGCCACGGACACTGATTACCATAAGCAGCAGTCAACTGATTTTTTTATCTTGGCATTTCATTTCCCATGCCACTGCACTCTAGATTTATTTTCGTCAAATATTTAAACTGCAAAGGAGATTGTTTATAGTTGGGCAGTTTTGAATGGTCTGTGTGGTGAATGGACAGCTCTCAATAGTCTTTGAGGTGTTAGCAATTCACATAGCAATGCTCCGAGTTTAATATTACTAAGAACTTACAATCAGTCATGTCAGTCTTCCCTCAGACTTTGTCTCAAAACCTTCGTCTCAAAAACTTGGGGTAAAGTTATCCCTGGGGTAAAGACTAGGGAACACTTTGGGCATACCAGGAGATCCAATCAAACCCCTTTATTTTCCAAGTTTATCACTGGGTTTTGCAACTGCTCTATTTTGACATTGTTGACTCTTATGGAAGACTGCCAAATCCCTTCTCCTACCAAAGGACGAAAGGATTGGGTTTGTAGCCATTGAGAAGACAATAAAATCTACTTAATACTATTTCCTTATCCCCTTGCCTTCCAGGACCTGTGAGAGATGGCTTCTCAATTTTAAATATTTAAAAATACTTTTCCCCTTTTTTTTAAATACATCACATGAGAGTTCTCTTTACATTTGCTACTTTCTTTACCTTGAGGCCTGTATTACAGCATATTTTTGTCAGAAAATGCAGACATTACAGGCACTGATGTTTAAATTTTTTCAAATATTTAATGACATCACCACACACCCATATTTATTCCACATATTGGAGAGCTAACAGATGGATGACTTTAGAACTGTGTTAAGCTGACATTTTTCTGAAAGGCAGAACAAAGAAGTGTTAACTGAAACAAAAGTTAACCAGTTTACTTGAACAGCTTTACTCTGAAATATTTGTTTCATCCAAATGCCTTTAAAGAAACAGATAAGAAAGCTGTCCTGGCTTTTACATTGATTGTTTATTTCATATCTCAGCTGTTCTATCTGGAAAGATGTTCTGACCAAAAAAATTCTGTAGCTATCTTTCTCTCAATTTACATTCTTGGATTTGGCATTTGCTCAACTATCTTGTAAAAATTACCCTTCATTTTGGAATATTGTGTATTAGAAAGTATAAGGCAAAAGTACTGGTCTTTACGTGGTTTTCAGCTGTATAGTTGTCCTTTGTATTGAATCAACTGTCTTTGCTGCTGCTGGTTTGCAGGGCCTGGAACCCACTGTTGGTGATGGATATTGGTTGTAACCTTGCAGCTGAGAGCAGCAGCTGATTGTGGGGAAATGATGAAGGTTGTTTCATGTCAGGCTCCGAGCCCTATCCTGCTGTCAGCAGCACTGACGCTGGAACTAAACAACTCCATGCTGGTGAAACAGGCTGTTACGAGTTTTGTGACTGGTTGCACATCTGCCAAACATTTGATAGCTTCATGCTTTTTACCCAAGTATTTTAGACAGCTTAGTTGCATGTTTAGCTTGCAGATAATGCTAGCATTTTTTAGATTTAGTACAGTAAAATCAGTGTCTCGGGAGCCATATTCAATGAGAAATGTTTTGATAAGGATAAAACCAGGGCTATTTTTCTTGACATGCACGTCCCTGCCAGTGTGTATCAACCCTCCTTGGGACCCAGGCAGCAAGAGAACCTCTGTTGTATAAACAGTAGGTCTGGGAGGCTTCGGAGAATGTAATCAGGGAGATCCCACGGCTCATGTCTCTGGTTCCATTTCTCTCACTTACACTCCATGTCTTCTAGGATGACCAAGTTGTATCTGTTTAGATAATCTTAAGGTTTAAATAATTTTATTTTTTCGGTGTTGTCTTTACTATCAGAAAGGTTTTCTAGAGCAGAATCTGAGCTCAGGAACCCTTACGTGCTGCATGTCCAAATGCATGGTAAACTTGTGGCATTTCCAAGAACCCATCTATTCAGTGATTCTTTTCTGCTTCCCCTAGCATTGTTCTGTTTTCTCAGGAGAACATGATCCCATTGTCCCTGACTGTCCCATCAGATGTTATGGTTTGAGGTCACATAAGCCAAGTCTCTTGAATAAAACAGCATTATGCTCACAAACACAGATCACCCCTACATGTGCTGAGTGGAATACCTGCTTCAGGTTTATTTTACATCAAACCTTTCAAAGTTCCATACTAATATGCAAAAATATGGCTCCCTTGCAGATGTTCCTGATGTTGTTTTAGACATCACCACACTATTGTTTAAACTAGAAAAATGTGTGGTCTCTTAATAAAGTTAAAAAATCCTTATCAACAGACACCGTCTGTTATTTTTGGAATTGTACTGTATTTCATTATGGAAATGCTCACTTAACTGGCAACTGCCTGACATGAAGTTGTCCAAAATTTATTTGGTTTATTTAAAAGCTGCCTGTTGTGTTTTTTGATGTCCGAGTGCCCAGAATGAGTGGCAATGATGGTGTGTATAATACCAGTCTTTATTAACCACATTATAATGTCCCAAGTAAGAATCTTAAAATTGGTAGTTAAAATACAATGAATTGAATTATCTGTGTTTGGAAAACAAAAAGCTAAGTCAATGTCCCACAAACCAAATCACCTTTTATAAACTGAGGCTTCCTTTTCATCATTGAGTCTTTCATAGTATGCGTTATGAGATAAATAATTTGTCAGATGTGGAAGAAAATTAAAGCTTTGCTAAACTCCTAAATAACTTGGCAGTACCTAGTCTAGTTCTTTTGTTTATATATGAATAGTACCTTTTTTTTTTGGATTGTTAATTTGATTCAAATATAACCAAGAAACAGACAATGGCTTCATTTTAATTACCTGGCATATCAATTTCTATTAAATGATTGTTAGAATATTTCCATGTAAATTTTTATACAAATTGAGGAAAAGACATAGAACTTAACTAACACTGAAGTGTTACATTACAAGTGGGTAAACAAAATATTAATGTCTTTCAGGGAGATTGTCATGGTTTATGGTTAGCATATCACATTCTTATGATGAAGGTCTCAGCAAGATCTGTAAATGTCACTGCATAGAACTATTCTTAATATAAATGTGATTTCAAGAACTTTGATCTGCTTCATCTATTCTAATTATCCAAACTATTTCTGGGACTGTCAACAATGAAGTACTTGGAAATCAGCATTAGAACCATGGTGTTTTCTTACAGCATTACTGAGATGGTTCACACCAGCAGACAGAATCTGAGAGAAAAATGTAAATGGGATAATTCACTCTTTTTATTCTTATTGGGTATTGAAGTATGAATTTCTTCAAGGAGCTTTGCTATTCTGTCTCACTCAATATTTTTGCCATGATTCTTCTGTTTGTTTCACTGCACATATTGATTGCAAATGTTTGCTGTGAATGCTTACCACTGAAAATTGCTGAGGGATCAGTTAGTCGTGGTTTACTGGGGAGGGTGGACTAAGGCTTTACTCCTCTACAATCCCTCATCCAGAGCTGCAGTGTCTGCTCCTAAAGCACATAAGCCTACCACAGGTGCACAGGTCTTACTCCTTCCCTCATTTGGGCTGTCTATGTGTCCCACAAGAGCTGCTGTGAAAGAAACTGGTATAGTTTGTAATCAGGGCAAGGAGACGCAGAAATCATCACATTTCTCCCCAGAAGAGCAACCTGAAGAATACTAGGAGAGTTCCCTTTCTTAATATTGCAGCAGAACACATTCCTAGAAAGAGCAGTAGTAGAAATAGGCTACTGCTGGATTGATCAGCAAGATTCTGGGTTTTTTTGCTGTAGTTATGTAACATAATGTAATCACAGGTTCCATTCACTCAAGTTAGATAAAAAGGGTTTTTACAGAGTTTGGATGGCATTTAGATTTTATGGTCTTTCCATTTAATTATTGGTTAGAAGATAATTAATTTCCAGACAGAATCCGGATGACTCTCTTTTTGGTTTTTTGGTTTTTTGTTTTTTTTATTTTGTGTCTTGATTTGTTGTTTTTTAAGCTTGATGGACCTGTATATCCTTCTTCAGAGCACAGGGCCAGTCTGAAAGAGTGGAGAAAATGAATGCTATCATACTGAGTTAAATGAAATGTCCCTTGAAAATTGTGGGTCTTTGTTTCTTTCCATGGAAAAAATCTTTGGAAAAAAATAAAATACAATGAACACAAAATACATAATAACTATTTTTGTCATGTAGCTTTACATCTTTTCCAGAAACTCAATGGTATATCAACAGTAGCAGAGCAAAATGAAGTCACATCACTTTAGAATATGATGACTTGTCGTATTTTCACAACTACTGTTCTTGCAATTTTTCAATACATTTTGGTTTTTGGGCATGGTGTGAATTCCATCTCAAAATCTGACATATTATGATGCATCATTTTGCTCTACTGCTATTTACATATTGTGAAATAACATGAAAAAATTAGAACACAAATCCATACCAGACGCATATCTTAAACCTTAACTTGCATTGAAGTGCTTTATTTTTTTTCCAAAGAAACTAATTTAAATAACTAAACATTAGCAATCTCTGTTACAGTCTCAGACTTTCACAAGTAGTTCTTTTATTAAAGCAACATTAGTTTTCCATATTTCCAGGTATATCTTGCCTCTATATTTTATCTCATTAAATCAATAATATAATAAAACCTTAATAATTACCATTTTAAACTCTGATCATTTCCTATTTAAATTTTCCTATTAACCTTAAAAGGCTCGATATGCTAACATCACATAGTAGGGATAGTTTAATAACAGATAGTTTAAGTTCTCATTATTATTCGTACTTGTTTGTACATTGCTGGCAGTATGTGCACCTGCACATTCTACCAAGTTTTACATAAAATTATAGGAAATTATGTGAATCCCATAGAAACTAGAAACAGTTTCTGAAAGCAGGAGAGCGATAAGAAGCAAGGATGCAAATATTCTAGAGCAGTTTGAACTGATTTTTTCTCTGATGGGTTGGTTAGATTTGTAATTTTATAACTATCACAAAGGAATGGGGAAGGAACAGAATATGCAATTTTTTGTTTCGTAACATTACAGAAAGGATTTTGCTGAAAGCAGGACTGCAAATTGAAGTGTGAAAGTAATAACCTCATTTTTATCTTCAATATGAACATTTAAATTTGTTGGTTTATGTCCTATGTAAGGGTTGTTCCAGCTGGAAAAAAGCTTAATGAACATGTAAGACAACTTTGAAAAAATAATGATCTGACTGTTTTCAATGTCCTGGAATGTCATTATGTTCTTGAGCTTCCAACTGGAAAATACTTATCTATATTTTAAAAATCTGTATATTACACCTTTCATCAAAGACAATATATATGATTACCATTTCAAAAAAGCCTATCAGTAGGTACTATGTGGCATTTTTTTCAATATTTGCTCTATATTTTAGGAATAATTATCTTGAAATAAGAAAACATAATCAATGCGTTTCCAAATTGCTTCATCACAACCCTTACTTTTCTGATTTCTGCTCTACCACTCAGTGACTTTTGTTTGAAATACCAATACTGCATAGTTTAGGACAAAGAGTCTTCAGAATAGCTCATCTAACTTCTTCTTTTTAACACAGCTTACAAATTTCACTGAGTTCCCTCATACAGCGCTTAAATTGTACCTGATTTTGTGAGTTGAAGACATCTGTAGTTCACTGATACAGCTGTTCTCTTGCTCTGTAGGTTGATCAACCAAATAATAAATTCTCACTTCCAGTTCCAAGTTTTCAGAATAAATACATTTAAAACCTGATGGTTTCCCTCCTACAAAACAGCATGGCACAGCTGCCAGCACATGGGCCCAAATGAGACAGAAATCCACCCCCATGTGGTCTACTGTTAAACTAAGCCACCCTATAGATAAAATTTCTTGCTTCTGTGATCATCTTCCTAACATCCCAACATCACACTAACATCAGCAAATGTTATGCATCATAATCAAGTCACCTTGCCCTGATTTCTCACAAACTAAAGAGATTAAGCTTTATTAGTCTTGAACACGGGGCATTTTCTCAAGACTTTAAAACATTGTGTGTGTTTTTACCCCCACCCATTTGTTGAGAACAAGAACAGTGGGATATTTCACCAAGTAGAAATGAATTGTCAATCTCCTCTAGTGAAGACATTGTACACTGTTTTGGCTATAACAAGGCAGTTTTATCTCAGTGGAATATTTTCTTCCGGATGATGCTCATACACTAGATTAATCTAACGTTTTCTGGTTTGTCCCATAAAATCACCTATGAGAAAATTTCACTTTACGCTTAATCTCTAGCAACCTGCATGTGGTGACTTATATTGACCTAGAAAAACACACCTCTTGGTGATTATGGTAGCTGTGGAACTTCATCTCTGTGGATTAAACCTTAAATTGTCATGATGATTAGGCTAAAAATTCAAGTAGCGCATTGGACTTGACTGAGAGCCATCAGAATCACAGCAGTCATGTCCCAAAACTTTCAGACTAACCCTGAACACAAGATGACATTGTGCATTACATCTCTAGCTAACTAGGTTCTCTGTCAAGTCAGCTGCAAGTCACCTTTAAACCTACAAAGTCAAAAAATTTCCAAATTGAAAGTTGAGCTCCATTTTGAAATCACCCATATAATGTCTACATAATTATTTTTATGATGGTTATCCAGCTAATGGAGACATTTGCAGTATTGATGTATAATGAGATCAGGTAAGGACTACATGTTAGCCGTAAATCCTGATTTACTTGATTCTGTCTGTATGAGTCAGGCCTCAGTATGGACATTTATTCCAGTTTGAGTCCCTCATTATCTGTCGTGATACACAGTGTCAGAGTAGATGAGGGGGCCACAAAAACAACTTTAAACAGAACAAGAGCATTTTAAAAAATGTCCTTCATTTGATAGTTATAGAGCCATTCAGCCTCTGCCTCTGAGATTCAGAAAGTCCTGTCTCTCTTGAACCAGAACACATTTGTACCAAAAGTCATGCCTGGCTGAATGTCTCTCTGACACAACCCTAATTTGAAACCTGAACACTGAAGCCAGTGTTCTCTGTGAACCTTCTTCCGTCCTTCTCACACAGGCGAAACTTGGTCCTCAACTAGAACAAATGAGGTCAGGTAAAGCCTACTGCTGACTTGCATAAAATGATCTGCTTCAAAAATTCATTTCCTCTGCAAGTCAAATATGAAATTTAGTCAGTTTTATTAAACTATTTGCACACTCTCAGCCGGTGTAAGCCTCAGTTTAATGTTTTTTTAAAATAGAACACATGTTCTTATGTTCAGTTAGTGACTGATTGAAAATTCGGGAGAACAAAAAATGTTAAATAAGAACAGGATAGGTGCAATAAATAAAAGCAAGTATGATTACCTGTGTCAAAATATGTAATATTTGAGTGTGGACAATGAGACTGAGATGATAGCCATTTGATTTTTCAGTCTTTTCTTGAAGCTACCAACATGTATCTATCCAAGTGGCAGGCCACACATAGTGGTGACATCTCCTGAGAATGACTACTACTCAATAAAACTTTCTCTTTGAAGTCAGCCCAACAGACTTACAAGATAATAACATCTGTGAGTTGCTGTGCCTAAAACTGATTCCTGGATGTCCAGGAGGAACAAAAGACTTTGATTTCCCTTACCTTCAACAGGATTAGAATGTAAAAACCAAACCAAACAAGCCCAATACAAAGCCTTTACAATAACTGAGAAGATATAAATTCAATCTTATGGTAATTTTATTGCCTGAAATTGAGTACCTTCTCTAGACATAACTTTTGCAGTGTCAACTGATCTTTATGTAGGCACAATATTGTTCTAAGAACAGCCGTTTAGAGATTCATTTAGTTTGGGGATCATTGTGTTTGAATATTTATTGTTGACAATAACTCCTGTCAGAACAAGGACTGTGAAAACAAGAAAAAAATGGTTTTCTCCTTTTTTTGGACCGTATTCTAGTCTTACATGTGTTAGCATCGCATCAATACAGCACCAATAACTTTGCAGTGGAAAGAAACACGTATGTATACAAGTGTTATATATACACACGGATTTGTACAATGTTAAAGCTCTGATTTCCTATAAACCCCCGTGATGGTTAACATTGTCATTGTTTTGTTGCCTAACAACAAAAGGAAAAAACCTTGCAATGGAGTTAAAGTGGTAAGATAAAAAAGCAGCTCTTTGATAAAAGCTTTCAGATTCACAAAATATTTCATCGTTCATGCATGATAAAGCATCTTTATAATTTTTATAAGGTTAATTAGTTAATTAATTAATTAGCTGGTATATCCAATATGAAATCAGTTACCCCAGTAACCTACCCCTTTGTCAACCCCCTTGGAGTTGGCCCAGGGTCTCCTTTGCCCTGTTTCCTTTTTATGTCTCTTGAGTTCTGGTAGAATATAAGATGTCTTAGTCAGGAATTCTCTTCTAAAGCATAAGACTAAACAGAATTTCAAGAATGTATTAGTAAGGGTTTGTTAAACTGCGAGAGAGGGCAGGAAAAATAGTAGAAGTTACACAAACATATATTAGAAATCGACAAGACTACAAATATATGAAAAATATATAAAAAGCTAAAAATTTTTAGATATCAATTCCATTGTTCAGTTTCCTATAATTGAAACAAACAAATTTTGTATAAGATAGGCTTGAATTCTGTGTATAAATTCACAGTTAGCAGGAGAGTTTTCTCCTTTGCTAACGTGTCACCTCTGTCAAGCAGAAGCTACTACAGAGGCTTTTCTAGCTGGTGCTAGACACAGACTCCTGTGAAAATCTTCTAACACAGGTTGCAGAGATTCCTCACGTTCAAATATGTTTTAAGCTACAGAGATCCCTTTGTGGCAATATTAGATAAAGATATCAACAAGGTAGATACGTGAAGTTAAATGAAGTAATCTCCCTTTGCACGTCCATTTGTATCTCCTACTCTCTGTTAAGTAATCAGACAGTGAACGAGTCACGCAAGTTGCTCTTCATTCGGATGAGCTGAACACATTGATCTCTCACACTCTCGATGGTTTTTGTCTGAATGATCATCAATTCATCATTCTCTTTGTTATTTTATACAGAATTAACCTAACAGCAGCAGGTATACCAAAGCCAAACAGATAAGGTGACCATTTACTCTGCTTCAATCTGCCTCAGTTTCTGTAGAGCCTCTCTAATATACCATTGCCAGCAACTTATGCTCAGATAATGAATTATTGTAAATCCTTTTCAGAAGCCACTCATTGTCTGAATAGAGACTTCCATTCTTCACATCCAACCTTCCTCTTCTGCTTCTAAACATATAATTTCACATTTGGCTATATTCAAACACTTCCGTAGTTTATGTCCTACTTGTTGAATCACTCAGGATGCTCCAAAACTTTGGTCTATTTTTGTTTATATTTTGCAGTTTGTCTGTCTTCATACTGCTTTTGGAATTGATTAGCACATCTTAATTTTTGTTTAAACCTGTAGTAGGAATGTTAGATGCCAGAAGGTCCAGGATTACTCCCTGCAGAATCTGGCTACATTTTATTAATTAATTCCCCTTTACACAGGTAAGAAACTATTGATCAATTCTTAATGTGATGCTTAAATTCTGTAGAACACTTATTTTTCAGGTCTATGAATTAAAATATTGAGAACTACTAAGCTGAAATGAATCTTATTGATTATTAATTTTATCAGACAAACTTCTAATTTAATTCCTAGAATTATGTTGCTTTGATAACAGCAATTTTTTGTACCATGTTAATGATGCTACTCAACTTCTTGTTAGTTGGTTAAACTTCATATTTTCTTTGGTTAGGATTTATATCAAAAAGTTATGCCTATTCTGCCATTTTAACTTTGACTCAGCCAAATGTTGCTGGTTCTAAATCAGATTGTGTGAACTGGAAACGGACAAAATGGGAAACCCTGAGGAAAGGTTCTTCAGCTGCAGTAGGAGGAAAGAGATGTCCCTTCCGCTTCTTAAAAAGCCAAGACCTATTACTGAAGAGAAAATTATTATCAATAAATGATTTTTTACTGCTATTGTTATAAATCCCAGATGCAGTTGTAACTGCTTCTACATAACAACTAGAGTTTGAAAGAGGGATTTTAATGAAAACTTTTACCTCAAGTTTTCAAGGCTTTCACATTATTTGATCCATCCATTGTGTACTTGAGTTTATTTTGGGATCAAGACACATTAAATTTATTAAAGTATATTTTATGTGTCATTTGGCAGCCTAGGTTCAAAGCAAGCTACATCCTTTTGAAGGACATTAAGAACTTGGCTTTTTTAATTCTTTCTCGTTATTTTGGTATTAAAAGGGATTATTTCATGCTTGCTTAAATCGCCCTACTTTTTACTATTTTGCATATCATGGATGTAATATTTATCAAAAGGTGGCCTACTTTAAATACATATCCTAATTGCTTATTTTCTGTAAGTGGCTGACTGACAGAACAGAGACATCCCATCCAAACTCAGTCACTGTGTACTTCTTGCAGCTCTAAATCTTCTACTTACACCTGGGGAAATTTCAGCTGCCTGAATAATCCTATTCTGGACACCTGGATACCCCAGAAAAGCTGACCACGATGCCCATTTTGTGTCTAAGTAAGGGATGAATTCCCACATATCATCATGGTTCTCAGCTCAAAGAAATACAAAAGACTCAGGTTTCAAAGACAAGTATATACAGGTCAGAAACTAAACCAAATAAGAATCAGAAAAAGATCAAATTGCTGTTCATTGACAGTTGGTATTATTTTGATACTTTCCAAATTGAAAATTTTCAAAATTTTTGGCCAAAGTTTTTTTTTTTGTTCAACATCTCAGTGCACAACTCCTGTTCAGGATAAGAGGAAATGAGTGAAATAATCCTAGATATGACAGGAATTCTTCTTTTGCTTAGCTGTTTGTTTTTGCTCCTAGGGATGCAACTACATTGCCTTTTTCAATTTATACACACTTTCAAGTTATTAATAATTATCCAAGTAATTATTTTCCCATTTCAATGAAACTTTTTAAAAGTTTATCATAGTGCAATTTGCTGGTGGATATTAATTAAAAAAACAAAGTCCTCTAGAGCAGTTCAACTTCAGATTAAGATGTCAAAATGTACCTATGTACTTGTGAACTGTTGATCTAAATTCCCATGATACTCAAGAGAGATCCATTCTATGGAGCCTAGAGACTATTCCTCACACCAGGAAGTAGGCACCAAGTTTCCTATATTTTTCTACAGATTGCTCTCCAGCTGCCAATCCCAAAGGATAAATATATCCTGTATGTCCTGAATCATATGTGGATAACCCTGCTTTTAAGTCTCAGCAGTACTGGTGCCTCAGATCCTACTAGGCACCTCCTGAACTGAGTCCCAGTGTGCTGGAACACCAAAGCACTCGTGGATGTGACACAATGTAGATGCCTAAAGTGGAGTGCCTTGACTGAGTGTCCCTGAGCTCGCCCTCTCCTTTGCTGTCATTCAGGTCTCATTTCCACTGTCAGGTAACTCTGATGCAGCATCTGTCCATGAAGCCCAGCCCCGGATCACGCGCAGTGCAATGTGCGCCATGCCATGTCTGCTACTCTCCAAGCCAGCTGTGGTGCTGGGGACAGTTTGCTCCAGGGAACGGGATGCATTCCCTCCATCCTATGCAGTCTTCTTCCAACACTATCCCAGTGGGCCGTGAGCACAGCACAGCACTGAATTATGGCATTATGCTTCCTCATGCTATAGATATCCTCAGTGTCACACTGTAATAACACCCCTGGGACGTGGGCATGTGAGGCTTAGAGAAAACACTGCAGTGCACTGTGGACACACAGACTGGGATTCAGCTGCCTAATTCTAAATATTCAGTGTTAATGTATGTGTTGATAGATACCTCACCTTGCCTTCAGCTGCATCTCCAGAAGGATGTGGGTTTTCTGTAAACTTGTCCTTCATGCCAGCTCTGTGCAGATGGTTTGGATACATTAGGGCATATAAATGGCACTGGAAGCCAGTAATCAATTTTTGTAGTGGTTGTTTTTAATAATGAAGATATATTTTTTATCATCTAGTTCATAATGATAATTATAATATTGGCATGTTTTCTTTTAAATATTCCAAGTCCTTCCATTGCACAAATTGAGGAAAAATACATATTTCACCAGTGAAATGAAAATTTTGACTTTATGTTTTCAGGGAACAAGCTGGAAATGTCAGCCAAGTACATCTTAGATTCTGAGGACCATAAGGCAAATAAGTAGAACCCCAAATGCACTAATGATACATCATATAGTTTTTGATCAATTTAATCCTTGCTTTAATTTTAGCAGAGAGTACACATAGCATTCCTGCTATTTTTGTGTACTAATAGTTGATGATATTACAGTTATCCAAAGAAAGCTCCCCTCTTTCCTTAGGGAAAAGAACCAACCACCAGTGCACTGGGAGAAAAATTCATTAATTAACAATTTCTGGAAAGGTTGCAGAGAGAGGGAATATCTTAGGACATGGAAGCTTTGGAACAGCTTTTATTGGCAAGGCACCATCTGACATCAATGTTCCTTTATGTGAGACAAAAAGTCATTTGTAAACAAAGTTGGAGACATTAATGATGACATTTGAGAGCTGAAATCTGAAAACCTGTCCAGTTGAAACCAAAACAGAATAAATGATTCCCAGTGAGTCAGAAAATAGTTCAGAGCTCTAAAGAAATGAGTCAGAAACTAAATATACTGAGGAGGTTACAGGCATGAAAAAAAAAACTTTAGCAGTAGAAAGAACCTGCAGGAAACTCAACCTAATTCAGTCAGGGTAATATGATCAAGCTCTGTGAACCAGTTCATTTGTATTAAATATGGTATGAGGTATTTTGATCACTTTGAGAAAAGTAGAATTGCATAATCTGTTTGCAAGCAATAGGAATTAAGTGTTTAATGAGGAAGGCAAGAATTCCAAAGAAGGAAAGAGAAGGAAAAGCAAGCAAAGAAACAGAGGACCAGATAAGGATTAATCACCAGGAAGTGATAGGAGTTTCCTTGCTCCAAACTGGAGTGCGCGTGTCAGTGCAGCCTGGAGTCAATGGGCAGCTGCAGTCTGCGGGGCTCGGAGACCCACGCTGTTGCTTGGACCAAGTGAGCACTTCCAGCTGCCCTGATTACTGTGGTGTGCATCCATATAATTACATCTGCTGTTCATGTAAATGTGACCATAGCAATAAAATGTCCTTTCCCAACACTGAATACTCCAGGCTGGAATTTTGTGATACTCATAGCCATTTCAAAGTTACACATAAGCATTGAGGGCACGAGTCATCACTATTTGCCCCTGGTTTAGTCATTAACTGCTTGTAAATCTGCACATGAAATGGAAACTAACTGTCAGAAGCATTTTAATCACTCTTTTCTCTATTCTAAATTATATTATCAGGCTGCAGAGATTTATACCCTCAAAACGGAGTTGCAGATGAGATCATACTGGGCATCTTACAGCAAATTTCCTGCTGGCTGCATTCTTTGTCTCTTATTCTGCTAATATGAGGGCCCATGTAGAAGTATTCTTACAAGTGATAAAATATGTCCTTATGCTGAAAGTGTGGGCATCTTACAGAAAATTTCCTGCTGGCATCTTACTGAAAATTTCCTGCTGGCTGCATTCTTTGTCTCTTATTCTGCTAATATGAGGGCCCATGTAGAAGTATTCTTACAAGTGATAAAATATTTCCTTATACTGTGAGTGTGGGTGTTGAAGAGGAGTGAAATGTACTTTATTGTATTTATTAGAACTGCAGTAAGGTCTACGAAGAGGGTGCGCAAAAAAATACAAACTTTAAAGGAAAAGAATCAGGTGGTGGTGCCTGTGCTCACTGTGCATACTTTGATTTGTATAGACAGTCTAAGAACAAAAGAGAAGTATGGAAATGTAGAGGGCGTGAGGGAGATAGGAAAGCATCAACTGAAGTGAGTAATAAGCAGAATAACAGAAAAGAAGTTATATTTGGGAGATACTCAGATGAATGCCTTTGCAACTATTATCCAAGAGCAGATTCCTGTTGCATCCAAACAAGAGGTTCTAAATAATTCAGTGTTATTGTTTCCATTCTTACTGTAGACAATATCAAGGCATGCAAAAGAGGAAAACAAGTTTAATTAGATTTCTTACCAGTTTTGTGGTACGGCTAAAAATAGCCATTGAATATCTCAAATTTACATACAGAATTTTTTCTCCTCTGAAGACTGTAAAAGCCACTTTCTCCACATTCTTCCACTGCAAAATATTAGAAAAGGTAAATCAGGTCATTCTCAGTGGAAAACAATCCCAAAACAGGTACAACAGAATCTTAAAATGGCTTTGAGAATCTTGGAAAACTTCTCAAACACTAATGGGATGATGGAGGGATGATCAGATCATTTACTTTGAGCAATAAATTAGACTTTATAAAATCTAATCTTGCAGGTATCTAGTTTTATGGAATTATTCAGAGCTCTTAAACTAAGACTGAGTAAATCTCTTCATAGATGGTATGCCTTTTAGATTGATAGGTAATGGTAGTTCTTAAGGTTTTTCAGAGTTATTCAGAGATGCTACACACTTATAAAGAAAATACCTGAGTCTGGACACATGAAATATTGAGTCCAAGGGTGTCTGAATATGCTGTGGACAAGGCATCTGCCTTTTTGCATTCTTTGTGGTAAGTAATTGCCAAATGGAAAATAAAGGGGAAAGGAAGGCAACAGGTTGGTCCAAGGATAGCCACATTCCTGTTTCCTCTGTCTCCTAAAAGTGCACCTCTAGAGAAAGGAAGAGGAATTTAGAATAACATTTATTTATTTGGTCCTTTGCATGCCCACTGACATGTCCCACCAAGAGGGTTGTTTCCAACATTCCTCCACAGCATGTGACCTGGCAAACTTCTGTTATCCGTCTTCAACAGCAGCAGCTGAAGGTTCAGGTCCTTCTGTTGGAGGAGGCATCAAATCTGTCTCCCACTTCTCGGACAAGTGTTTTAGGTGAGGCACAAATATAGAAAGAGTGAGCACTGCTTCCACCAACACGGAATAAACTCTTCCAATTTGTATGACTCGCGGAGACAGAATAATTTTCAAAATCAATGTGCATATACATGCATGGTATATTTTAAGATAGTAATCCAACATCATGTGGAGTTTATTTTTTCAGATTTGCAAGCTAGACAGAGCCACTAATAATTATTGTCTATATCTCATCTAATATCTCCTGCTCTTTCCTACTGCATCTTCTTACTTGATACATTCTTGAAACACAGGATATTTGTTTGTACCAAATGTAAAATTCATTCAAAAACTGCAGATAAATAGGCCTTTTATGCCACATTTTCTCCAACCAGTGCTAAATATCTCCTTTAAATAGGACAGATTTTGCTTTTAGAGTGCCTTTATCATTCCATAATGAATAGTCCAGATGACTGTATTTGATCTGTTGAGTTCCATCATGTGTCATGTGGAATTTCCTTCTCAGCACCATATTTCTAAGTCTAAAGGTGACTGACATTGCAAAGATCATGGCACCAAAAAGCGTAGGCACTTCAGCCATAAGTTTTGAAGGTAGGTGCAAAGTAAGCATGTGAAGACTGATGAACATTCTGTTTAAGAATCTTCACAGCTCAAAACTAATTATTTTTTAAGAGGAGTTGCATGTCTTAAAATATTAAGATACCTCCTGGGTTTATGCTGCCTTCCATCACTGATCCTTAGAGCGAACATTAGTTACAATAACAGATAATGGCTGTAACACCTAGCAATTCATGGTGACCTCTTTTCTGGAGATCAAATATAAATTAAAATTCCCAGTCTTCTTGTGAAATCACATATCTATTTACATCAATGGCCAATATGTTGTATGCTCCTATTGCCATTTACCACTTTCTTACTTTCCTTACTTTTGAATTATGACCCCCTTTTACATCTTCCTTTAAATTACATTGTAAGCCTTTGAAAGTATAATTACCTCTTCCTTTAGATTCTTCATTGGCAAGAACTGCATTGCAGGACACTGCTATAATATTAATGATCCTAGGGCCTTAAAAAATTATCACAAGCCTGTCAACAGTAGAGTATGAGTGGGGACCAATTAAGAATTCAGCCAATCTACACAGATTTTAAAGGATATTTCAAGGATGATCCACACAAGCTGCAGGTGGATCACCCTGAATGCAGGTGCTTCTCCATTAGAAATCATTCTGTGTCTTCTTTCTGATCTCCCATCAGCATATTGTGATGGATTAATGTAGTGATATGTTAGCTACCAAAATACCTTACTGAAGTGACCTTATGATAACTACCTTACAATACTGGAGGGATCATGATTGTTGTATAGTTTGAAACTCAGAGCTGAATGAATATGAAGCAGATTTTGTTTTACTAAAAAAATTTATAATTTTAAATATTAATTTTATCCCAAGCCATTTTCCTTCATATAGACAGACAGTACTCCTCTTCTTTCTTCTTCTTCTCAACTGACTTGAATGCACTTCCAAGGGTCAAGAGTTCTGGCAAGAATAAGGGAAAAGGAGCTTGCATTTGATATATAAGAACACTGAGAATCTAAATCTTCCTCATTTGATATGAAATAGCTATAGAATATTTTTGTCCTGATTGGGAAGTGTGCATTCTGTTAAGAGTCCCATTTCAATGACATATTTCATACTGAAGATCTGAACCTATACCTTGGACTTGAAATCTTTTATCTTGAGGGATGTTTCACATTCAAGTTCGAGTCTAGATGGCAAGATTTGGTCTTTACTGCTGTAATGGGTCAAACCAAACAGTGAGTGTTTTGCTTTGCTCTTCTCCAATATGATATTTAAATGTAGATGTTGTCTTCTGGGCTGTCACATCCACTGTGACACCAAAACACTGTACATAGTGTTGAAACTGAGCCTGCTAAATATGTATTGGTGACCTTTCTGTACTGTTCCTCCTGAAAGCTCATCAAAGAGTTTGAGAATTTAAGGCTCACAACACAAAGGTCACCCATCACTTACTTATGTTTGGAGGGACTTTGGTCAGGAATTAGTTCATTAACAGGTCTGTGTTTTAAGAAGTTGCTTCTTCACTGACGTAACAGCCAAAAAGATATACCACTTATAAACAAAATGTGATCTGAGTAGAAGAAATGATTTTATCTCAAACAAATTAACATTAATAAGACTGAGTACTCAGTGAACAGTGTAATACAGGTGCAATGCAATCAGGAGATATTTGACACTTCCTCTTCCCTTCCTCCGTGTCTCATTAGCAGTTATCTTGCATCACTTCTTTTTCAGACTTGACACTACAGTCATTACTGGTGTTGTCATGCCAAAGGTAGGAATAGGGAGGGTTAGGAGACTTGTATTCATGAAGAAATCTTCAGAAACCAAACTTTCCTATAAACTGTTCCACACCTTCATTCCACACACCATTCTTCGTCTTTGTTTTAAGTAAGCTTTTGTGAACATTATGTGCTAATTTCATCTATTTTCCCAACAATTATGATCAAAAATGGATTTGTTGCCTATATTCTGTTACTTCTGATATACTCTTTGAAAGCAGCTATATTAGGAGAACATCAGGTCCAATTTACAAACTGCATGTCTGTGTTCCCTTTACTCTTGGATATAAACCACAATCAATCAGTTGAATCAATAATATGCTGGCTCAATGTTTTTATTTGGGAAAGTAAAGGTCTTTAATTATTCCCAATAGTTACGTTTCATCAAATGAACTTTACTTGTAAATTCTGTGTTTTAGAAGGCAGCAACTGATATTTTTATATCTTGGCAAAGACTAACTACAAATACATTAAATGGGTAGCTGAATAATGATATGATTCAACTGATACTTTGGAGATGGGTATTTGTCACCTGGGACAACCTTGATTATTTGTTTCTTGTAATCAAGCTCTTCTGCTGATTACAATTTACTGGCTATAGCACAGAGCTACCCAGCTCTGGCATAGAGATCTGATTTGCTGTGCTCTGCTACCACATGAAGAAATGTAGTCTGAGCTAATTCAGAACAAATACCTATCAAACAGCAGTGGGCAAAAAAAGAAGATAAGAATGTGAGGCTGTAATGTTATGTAGATAGAAGATTATTTCAAGGCTCGCACTGATTTTTTTTAAATAAATAGTCAAAGGTTGGCTGATTTACTGATTTTGTATGTTTTACTGATTTTGAAGATACTGTAACAGAAGAGCTCCAACTGGGTAGTTCAGTCACACTGATGAAAACAGGAATTCACATGAAGAACTAAACTCGAATTTTCATTTTAAAGGATTTTTGTTTTCAATTTTGACATTTACGTTCACTCCAAGAGAATGAAGTTTATGCTTTTATTTGGTTTTAAAAAAAACAATGTCAAAAATAATTTATTTTGAGTCAGTCAAAATTGTTCATACTGATGACATTCTATGTATTTTTTTACAACTTTAGATTTTGAACTAGACTTGTAATTCCACTTTAAAAATGCCAGATTTTTTTTTTAAATATGCAATGATAATTTTCTAATGTGATATTTTTTGTCAAGTGTAGTAATAGTAATTATGTGATAGGCATTGTGAATATGGGAGGGTTTTGGAAATTTGATTCCAAGCAAGGAAATCATAGCCCATCTCTTCACCATCAAGGCATGGATCTGCAGACAGGCACATGTTTAACTTGTCTAGGAATCCCAGACAGAGCCAGAAGAACCACGCACACAGATCTCGATACAATAGCTTCTTTCTGATGTGATTAATATTGCTGGTATATGTAGTAGTGGGTTAAATAAAACCAGATGGGCTTGCACAGTCCTGGCCATAAATAGCAGCAATACCTTAATCGGGGTATAAAAGTAACTGCGATAGACCAGAAAAATACCTGGTTTGACTGGTATTGTCACTCTGAATGTGGTTGGCTATTTGGAGAAAAACATGAGATGCTTTTCCATGTCAATGAACACTCTTTTTTACATAACTTGTCTTTTGTCAAAGTTCAGCTCAGGACCTCCTGGTCTTGCAGTTAGTTGCACCTACATCTTTGTCATGGTCCAGTCCTTTTCTTCCATTAGTATGTATAATTTATTTTTCCATAATTGAATGACATGATATGGTGGGTCTGCCTTCATTAGCCACCAGTTTTCTACCAAGGGAACACAGACTGCTCCAGAATGTGTCTTCTGTGAGGTCACAAGTCCTGTCAGCAAATCTGCTCCAGTGTGGGCTCCTTTCTCCATGGGGCCACAGGTCCTGCAGGAGTCTGTTGCAGCACAAGCTTCTCACAAGTTCACAGCCTCCTTCAGCATCCCCCTGCTCTGGAATGAGGCTCTCTTGGGGCAGCAGGTGGATCTCTGCTTCCCTGTGCATCTTCATGAAGAGAGACATCCTTCCTCACCAAGGTCTTCACCAGAGGCTTCACGAGAATCTCACCTCCTGCCCTACCTTCTGCACTGGCCTTAGGTCTAAAGGGATGTTCCTCTCACATATTCTCACTTCTCTCTTGCTGTAGTTGAGAGGGATTATTTCTTTCCTTCTTAAATATGTTACCAGAGAAGCTCTACCAATGCCACTGATGGGCTCAGCTTCAATCAGCAGAGGGTCTACCTTGGAGCCAGCTGAAAGTGGTTCAGTCCAACAGGGAAAATGTTTCTCACAGACAGCACTGCTGTGGCTCGTCTGCTACCATAACCTTCGTACACACACCCAATACACTTTTGGACTCTACAACACTCTTTGCCGAAGTTCTGCTGTCTATCACATTTCTGCTCATAATAAAAATCAGATGTACTTCTTTAGAAAGTAATATTCAGACACTTCCACATTTCTCTTGATCCTATTTTCTACAACAAAGGCAAGATATTTACTGTATTTTCATATTTTACAAAACTTCTTCCTTTCTTGCTTTGCAATTGATTGTCTCAGGAAGTGTAATGGTAAAAAGCATGTCCAATAAACCCTATCAAAACCAGAACTGATGTTTGCTGAATCCAGAGAAGAACAGCTGGTATTAAATTGTAGAAGAATTTTATTTCCATTCAGAGAAGGGCATTAAACATTTTGGTGTGAGAAGATTCTAAGATTAAATTAATCTGTGTTACAAATAAAGTTCATATCTATTCATTATGTTTTTCTTTCATGATGTGTTTGATTGACATACTTTGTATTCCATTAGAGGGTGAACAATAAATACTGTCTTCAAAGTACTTTCGTCTCAAAATCCCTCACTGGCTTCATTATACATAATTGAACATGAAAGAAACAAGATAGAAAATCTCTTATAAAAAAGAATTATAACAAACTGTTTCATAGCAGAAGATGTATGAAGTCAGCTTTATATGTGTAGTTTTATGGATTGCTACATTACTTCAGTTTCAATAGCTGCAAAACTGTGAGAGTATTTCAAAAGTAGAGTAATTCATAAATAAGAAGCTTGCAATCCCCATCCAAGCCTGTTGAGTCTCAGTTCATGCCACAGCTTCTTGCCAAGAGAGAAGTTTGCTATGGAGGCCATAAAATGTATTATGTGAAGGTTGGTTGCAAAGCATTTTTAGTCAGTAAAGTTAACACAACTTTTGAAATAGATTGTTTTCTGGGATGACATCAAGTTGCTTTTGGCAGACACTGGGAGGATCAGATTGACACTTGGTCACAATTTTTATGGAGCAGAGAGAGGGGAAGAAGTGCATGGTCAGCTGTGGAGATGGTGATGGATACAGTGGGAATTTGAGACCTACAGCATGAGAGAGGGAATATCTCTAGAGTGCAGCACCAGCAGTGCAGGAGGGATGCTCCAACATTTTAACTTAAAGGAGTATTGGCCCTCAGACTTCTCCATTTTGCTATGCTCTGGAGTTATGCCTGTGGCAGATAACTAAATTTTGGGAACTAAATTATGGGCCATTTAGTGCATTCAGTGAAGTAGAAGGCAAAGGGCCAAAGGGTTCCTGTGACACCCTTTGGTCTGATTTGTTTTAAGGTTTCACCTGAATGGTGCTGTCTCCTCCATGCAGTTGGAAATTATGCTGATTTTTTTCCTAAATCTGCATACTATTATTTTAACAACAACTTTTTTTTACTCTGAAGAGTATGGCTTAAATAAAAACAAAACTATTTGGGAAATTAACTTAAAGTTGACAAATAGAAGAGGAAAAAAGTTGAAAACAGGCTGGTTAATTTTGATGAGAAAAATAGACACTTTTTATTTAGGAACAAGCCCAATATGAACCTTTCTGTCACTGCATCTAAATAAATACATAGGGGTGCTACACGAATCTGTCTGCTTATCTTTCTATCTATTTTTCAAGCTGTCTGTGCATCTGTATTCATTCCTTTAAGGGTATTTTTTGGCAGATGATTACAGAAGAGGTCCTCTCCAAGTCCTTAGAAAATTCAGTATTGAATAAAATGATAGGATACTGACTGAACTGCTTAGCCAGAAATAAAGAGATTTAATTTCTTCTCACACATGCACACGTGCACACACACACCCATACACACACGCACATGTATCTCATTGGTGTGATAATTGGAAAATCTCATGTTCAGCTTGTACTGCTAAAGAATTTGTTCCACTCTCCCTTTTTCCCTGCTGTGTTGTCCCATTACTGCCTTGCACTGGCTTCATAAACAGCTTGGGAAAGGACAACAAATTGGATTTTGCTTGTAGCAATGTCATCAGTGCTGAAGTGCTGGGAGAAGATGTGAGAAGGTGTGACTAGGAGAGGTGAGAAAGAGTATGACTGATGCTGTTGGGAGCAGCACTGCCGCAGACTGACACAGTAATGACACTGCTTCTCAAACTCACTGATTCATATTTTTACATGAAGGAGCCAAGTCAGCCACCATAAGTAACTCATGGTGGAGATAAAAGAGACTAACAATTTTCTTTTGCTACTGGTGGCTGTCACTGCAGCATTCTTTGAACCTTAAGTTTCACTCTAAAAATGAGATACCTGGGGAGAAAGCAGGATACTAGCCATCCTGTACCTATGGAACAGAGCTTGATCCAGCCTAATTATATCTCAGTAAGCTGGGAAAACTTAAACACCTAGAAATTCTTTCAAATGTATAATGAATGTTAACAAGTTAATTATATTTCCTAGGACTTGCTTTTTATTGTGGGAAATATTTATATTTAGAAAGCAAAAATAAGCTGTTTCAAACATAATTTCAACAAACAAGTTATTCAGCTCATTTACTTTCTTTACATGATGATCAGTTATGCCAGATTTCCCTTGCTCAGACTCAAGACTAGAGACCACGTTAGATCTAAAGCCATTAGAAGACATGAATTTCTGTCCCATGATGAAATTTGGGGTTAATAAGGAAAAAAAATCCTGTGAAAAAATCCTTAGGAGAAAAATAGGAAAAAACAGCACAGGGAAATATGTTTCAAGATATGTTTTTCACAGAAAATAATTTTTAAAAAATGAGTAAGACAGATAAATTTTGCTTTCCCATTTGCCATCATGGCAGAATCTTGTCCAACTCATTTACTTTGGTGCAGACTGCTAGAAGATGATGGAAAATATGAGAAAAAATGAAATTTTTTGTTACTGGAATGTTCCTCCCAGAAAGTTTCTCTGAAAGAAAATTATACTTTGAAATCTGTATTTTGTGATTTATCAAGACTGGATCTATGTTACAGTCTGAGAGATAAGAAAGTCTTTTGACTCAGACAATTTATAGATTGCTGACACAGAAAAGGAAATTAAGATCAGAGAAAGAAAAATCAGCTCTTTTGGTTTTTTAACTGCTTTAAAATTGATTGTCTAATTGTATGAAATGTCACAAATTAAATCAGATGACCTCTTGTTTTGTCCAAAGAGTCTGTGACACAGGTATAAAAATAATTGAGATGTGATGAGTTTTCCCCAGTGTTTGAGTGACTGTACAAATCATCCTACACAAATCTTGGTAGATATTATTTGATTCTTTACCTTCAGAATAAAGTGAATGAACTTGGAAGAGGTCTAAAATCAGAACAAGCAAAAATATTGGGTCCATTTTAAGGGAAAGTGATCATATTGAGGTCAGCTGATAATACATATGTGAGCTCATCATATATTACAGTACGTTGCCAATTTGTTATGGTAGCTACAGGGACAAGATCATACTTTGGGGATGACCATGGAGGCAATTTCTAACTGGAAGTATTCCCCAGCTTTTTGCCAGCACATAGAGGAGAGTAGAAATGCTCCATAGTCCTGTCATGTAGATGCAGTGCCAGCCTGCATTCAAAGTCCTAAATGCAGGGGCAGGAAAAAATTTGTCACTCTCAAGAGAAAGGTTGGTGGTGGTCCTTACATCAAGCTGCTCCTTCAGTTTAATGTTATCTTTTCGGCTTTTTGATGTTGGCGTGCCTATTTATATGCTTATCTATGCTCCTCTGTTTAAGTTTTGCTTAATTCCTTTAGGTTCCAATCTTCTGAAAATTTCTTGAGTCCTCTTAGATATCATCCAGCCTGTCTCACATACACTTGCTTGGCTCAGTAAATTTTATCCTGTTATGAGGGTTTATATTTCCAGTCAATCTCAGGTCCATCTGTATCTCCTTCTGACCACTGCCATCTGTTTTAGTTTCTGACCAACTGCCTTTGTCACTCTGACGAGTCTATAAATCACACAGAAACTAACCCCAGTGGCTTTATTTGTGCTTGCTAATAGGAAAACACCCAAAGGAGACCTCAACATTTCTTGTACAGCAAATAATTTCCTTACATGGAGGTTTAAACTCTGAGCTTCTCAATAAACTGGTTTTGAAGCAAATATTGGAATAAAAAAAGGAAAATTTATAAAAATAGAAAGGTATACAAAATACTTCAAGCTTTTCTGTGATTGAAAATATGTCTGAGTGTGCATGTTGAGAGCAGTGAGGAGATTTAGTTAGCTTGATAGATTTATCATTTGAAAAATTTACTGTGACTCCTAATAGAATGAAGCTATATTTAGTTGTGCTCTTTTCTAAGCATGGTAGAAATCCACCTTAGATTCTGAACTCTGAATAACCTCCTTGTCTGTTTGAAAAATGGTTATGTTGTTGTAGAGAATATTAAAAACTAATCATACAGAACTTATACGAATACGCTTTTAAAATGCTTTTGTAAACACTTGATCAGTTTGGGTCAGTTATTTGTGGGACCATGCCACTCTTTCTTTAAGTGTATTTTGAGATCTCTCAATTAATGGAAATTGTCACAAAATCTGATGTGTTTCACCAATGATATCGCAAAATTATGTTTATCCCCCAACAAAAAATGAGTAGAAGTAATATTTTTACACCATTTTAATTGTGTGGTTCAGTGAGGACACAAGGTGATGGGATTTGTCTTGATCACATAAGCAGAAAAATGGTTAAGCATCTTGAAAGATGGTACTACTTTCACTAATTCTTTAGAAAACAATATCAAACTCTTGTTTCCAAAATTCAGCTTGTGTTTGCAAGAAACACCAGACTAGAAATTGGACTACTTTTTCAACTAAGTTTGCTGGGTTACTATGAATGATCAGTCACTTTGTATTCAAATGGTCTGGTCCTTCTTCCAGTAAAATAGTAAAAATTTAATTGAATTATTCATGATCAAACTCACACTCTGGGTAAAGAATATATGTTAGTTGTATAGTGAAAGGTAAAGATGACTTTTTTTTTGCTTACAGTATTTATGTCTCATTTACATTACACTCTTCAGCACACCAGGCTGCTAAAAGAATTTTTTGCTCTAAAGACTGTAAAATATGATTGTAAAGTCTGGTCTGCACCACTTAAGTGTCCAAAATGGGCACAATATTCCTACATTTCCCCCTTTTTTGGCTTGATATGCTCCTAATTGAAAGAAAGAACAAGTCAGTCTGCATACTGTGTTCCTATACACACAAGGAAAGAGGCAGGATCCTGCGAAATACTGAAGCGAGCTATTTATTCCATATGTTTCACTGGTCCTGTTTTTTGCTATTGACTGAATAGGGAAGGTGGATGGCTCTGGAGGCAATGCTGGAGTTCCCTGTCCCATCAAAAGTACAAGCCAACATAGCCAATATTACGTACCTTCCTAGATATGCTTTGTTTGCCTAGCATCCTACTGGCAATTCCAGGATCTATTTAAATTTCACCAAACATGTCCTTCGTAGTCAGCCAGTCAATAGTTTCACAGCTTTACACTACTTTTTGGTGTCAGGAAGGTGAGACTCAAAAGATACCATGAAGAGCAGAGTGGATTTCTTTCAAAGGCAGGGAACCTTCCAGGTGAGGGGAAGTGAGGTTTTCTTCCCTGAATAAATGATATTTATATTCCGCTGAAGTATATAATGGGCACACTCAAGGAAACTAGAACTTGACAATATGACAGGCAATACTGTATTAGTGTTCCAGCAATGAAATAATTATTGAGCTTTGGGTGCGTCATGGAATTGAAGAGGTTTACTGAGAGCAATGCAGTGAGCTTGAAGACTTCTATGAAGCATTTCCCCCAGGTGTGACAGCACAAGAAAAGTACCTATTAAAAAATGTAACAAGCAGGTGGAAGAGGCTGACTTCACAGCCTGATCAAAAATGAAATTGATGTTTCAGGACAGTGAGAGATGATAGAGTGAGGGAGGAGAAGCTGCCTTGGGAGGGAAAACAACTAGAAGTGAAAATAAGTACTTTGGCATAGAGACAGTAGAAAGATGTAAAAAAACTCTGAACAACCCAGATCACAACAGTTCCTTTTAAATTTGTTAGAATTACTGATCATCTGTTAGTGTTTGGAACATAAATTTTTATATTCTGCTGCAGAATGTATTCTTTTGCACTTCTAAAAGGCAAGCTGTCCTTCCAGAATGTCTCTGCATGTGATAAGCAGAAAAGCACTCCCACTGGAAAGTGTCAGCCTTTCTAAATCTTTATGATGCAAGAGAGAAAGAGATACATTTAACTACGATAGATAGATGTCTGCATTAATAAGCAGCATCTTTGCTGAGGAGACTCCCTTGAGGATTCTATGTCCACATCAGTGAAATGCCATCAGGCTGAGACGTATTATCTTGGCAGCTGTTCTGAAGTGAAACTCACAAAATCTGAGATGGTGATGCCTGCCGATACATATTAACAAATAACAGAATGAAAGGATATGCAACCACAAAATCTGAGCTGATATAACACAGAGATTTGAAAGACCCTGTAATGCAAGACAGCTCATTCAGTTTGAAGGCTGAAAATCCATCCTGAATTTATTATGTGGTCTATTATTCTAGAGCTTTTGCTGGTGGTCAGCAATTAAAGTCTATAGGGACCAGGTAATCTAGACTTTCATATTGCAGAAGTGATTGTCTCTTTCACTGAAAGGTTTAATATGACCTTGAAAATAATTATATGGGATGTTTGAAATGGTTTTACACCTTACCTACTTTTCAGGGTTTTAAAGGCATAGATAACAGTTAAAAACCTTTCATAGCTTTAAATGCAAGAATCATATCTGTTCTTATACACACATTCAAATATTTTCAGGAAATAATCACCTATTTTTAGATTGAATTAACTTCTATATGTGACTGATGAAAAACACATTTTGTGATTCCTTAGCACTTTTTGTTTTTATAAAGAGCAACCATGAAGCTATGGAGATCGACATGAGATTGTCACAGCTGTGAAAGGATAGATTCTGCCTGTATCATGCTGTGAAAGGGGCCTCACAGCATAATCCATGAGATAGTCAACAATAATGTACAGTGGTTTAACACATTTCCAGTAGTCTCCATTTGATAGTGTACCAAACTGTGGTTTCAAAAGATTTCCAATATGAGATGAATGTAAAGAACATGATAAATTCGGGAGTATCATTAAGTTATCTACTTTTCTATACATTTGTGTACTTATGTCTTTATAACTCTAGAATAATCTTTACCCGAAGCAGTAAGACATCCTGAAATTTCACCTTGTATTTTCATATTAAACCCAATGTTTTTTCTTGAAGTGATGTGTAATTTTGCCTTTGCTATACACAAAATCTGGACTCAATATCCTACTCTAAAGAGAAGTGTGGTACAATTTTGGTCACAGCATGCAAGACATAAATTTTGAAAAACAAAAAAAAAAGGAGACATTGGGGAAAGAAAGGACCTCACATGTTGAGAGTTTAGTCAGAAATATCTTATGGTGGATTTCTCCTTGGTGATGAAATCATTTGAAGGGTACAAAAACCCTCTGTAGCTCCATGAACTAAAACATAAAATTTTGTGACATAAGAAAACTTGTCCTGCTTCAGTTTGCTTGTTAAAACTAGGAAAATATTTCATAATCATGTTTATTTGGTTTATGCTTAACAGTTATCTCTGGTACTTGTGTTTTTATTAATCATTTAAGGGTGCTCTGACATGTTCTGATTAAATCATGAGATTACATTAGAAGTACAATAAGGTTGAATTTTGCCAAGTATAATGTTGTGCTGGAAGATTACAATGTATTTTACAGCTGGCTTATATACTAGTTCAAACTGAATATTCAGAATCTTCACTGAAAGTAGGTGGGGTTTCAGATCCTATAGTGAAAGTAGCCAGATATTTTGAGACAATTGGCGTGTTTGAGGAGCATCCATGACTTTTGCTAGCTTCTCAGGCTGTTTTCTGTCACAACTGAAATTTCTTATGTTATATCCTGTAGTTTCTTATGAGGTATTCAGATTGCTAAACCTCAGGGTAGTCACTGACCTGCACATCGCAAGGGATTGAAAATGTAGAATTTAAAAGAAAACAAATGTTTTCGTCCTAATTTCTGTTTCATATGTACTGAAACTCTGGTCAATTATGTGAAGAATAGAGAACTGAAGGTAGCATATAAGGAAAAAGATTTTGCCGGCTAAAATTTTAAGAAAATGATTATTTGTATTACTACAAATGAGTGAATTCCATCTATGTGATGAATTGTTAGACAGTCACATAAGTGATATATTACCTGATCATAATTGACCACTGTTTTTTTCAACAAAATTTATGTTTTTAAATGGAATAAGTAAACAACTGGGGGAAGTAAACAATAAAAAAATTGTATCTGTGTTTCTCTTTAGGTTTAAGTGATTCTATTTCTGTTATGTATCCAGAGGCTGATTAGTTAAATTGATAGAATCATAGAATAGTTTGAATTGGAAGGGTACTTCAAAAATCAGCTAGTTGCAATCCCCCCTAGTATAGACAGTACACTTTCTACTAGACAAGGTTGCTCAGCATCCCAGCCAGCCTTGCCTTGAACACATTGTGGGGCATCTGGAACGTCTCTGGGCATCCTGTGCCAGTATCTCACCATCTTCATAGCAAAGAATTTCCTCTTTAAATCTGACCAAAGCATTCTCTTTCAGTTGTAAACCATTGCCCTTTGTTCTGTCACTATAGGCTGTAGTAGAAAGTTTCTCTCTGCCTTTTTTACGGGTTCCCTTAATAAGTTGAAAAGCCGCAATTAGGTCTCACTGGGGTCTTATCTTCTTGAAGCCTGACAACCTCATCCCTCTCAGCCTTTCAATAGTTATTGCTAAATACTACAAAATGTTTATTACCCAGTTTTCAAAGGTTTTACCATTTTCATCAAATTAACTTGGTTTCCAGGTTAAAAAAACCTTAATTTGGGTTTAAAGGTAGGAATTGCTCTGAAAGGATATTATTAAAGAGTCTAAGAAGGGTAGCCCTATTTCTGTACACCTATGACTCGATCTCCCAAAAGTTTTAAGCAAGAGTTTTACCATTAACATGATACAACAGAAGCTCAACTATTACAAAACCACTTTTTACTTCCTTCAGTATTTAGAGGAGGAAAGAGGGTATTTCACTGCCTCTGTGTGTAAATCAGGCCAAATCTCAGGGTAAAAAAAGCTTTAAGAGTTCTGGCTACAAGGCTATTTTCAAATACTCTCTCTGACCAGGCAACAGTTGACTACTAAGTCAAGTACAGAGCTAGAGGGTGCATACTGGAGTATGTGTTTTCAGCAATTCTGTTAGATTAGTCCTTAGGCTCCACAGGCATTTCTTTTTGTCCTCTGTTTTACAGCAAAGCAGTTTAGCTTCATATGCATTATATGGCTGATAAATTGATTAATTATTTAAGGCTTGTTGTAATTGATATTTTGGAACGGCCCTTGAGGGCCAGCTATGTCTCACCTGAATTGTGAGCAGAAATTAAGCAGTGATTTTCTTCCATTTCCTGAAACCCTAATGCTGCCCTTGGCTTTCAATGGTGCTATGTGGTTTGAACAGTCACATGTCTCTCTCATATTGCCTAATTCCAACTTCTCTGATGAATATTAATGACTGAAACTTCAATTCACACAAAGACATAGATCAGCAAAGTCAGAGAGGAAAAGGTGTAGTGCTCAAATCGGGACTTCACACAGAACTTCATACCAGTTAAAAATACGAAACACCATGCTGCATTGGCCTTGATGTGCACGATCATTCTCAAAGATTTCTCTAATTTTCACTAAAGCACTGACAGACAGCTCATTAGATTTATAATCTGGGAAGCAATGGACTGCGGCAGTTTTTGTAGGTTGTCAGTCGCATATACAAGGAGTTTGGAGCATTTACTTAATCATATTGTGTCTCAGGTTGCAAAGCAGAGGGCATAAGGAAATATGAACATTCATTTTTAACTAGCACTTAGTGATCCTTTGCTGACTCATTCAATAAAAGAGAAAGTTATTACTACTAATTATTATCAATTTGAGGAAATAGATTTAGTGCTGTTTTCTCCATGGTTTAATTAGTTCAGTTTCCATGTTCCTCTGTGTATATTTTTTTGTTTCTATCAGTTTGAGTAATTTTTGTTTCATTTCAAGAATGTTCTAATTTTATTCTGATAATTTTACACAGCTTTGTCACATTTCCTTTTAGAGTCCTGTTGATGCTTACAAGAGCATCAGTAAGGGCCAAAGGTTCTTGAGGAACATTAAATAAATGAAGTTGGACCAAAATCCCATTAACTTTTCAACCTAGAAAAACATGCATGTCCTCATGGGAATGATGTGTTTTTAGTCTAACCAAAATTGAAATTAACTTTTTTTATGGCCCACATAAGTTATAATTTAGAGTGGCTCATCTCTATTCCTCTGTGTGGACTCTGGAAGCTGCATTATTTGGAAGGAAAATTGCTTACAAATTCTAAGAAAAAAAAGTGAACCTACTGGCACACGGTGGCCTTATTGTTTTCTGTTTTCAGGGAGAATTTCTCTAGCAGAAATTCTGCCTTCTATGCAAAACGTATTCATTTTTTGCTTCTATTATTTTGTTTCTCTCATCTCCCACTCCTTTTCATTTTTTTAAACCATTGTATCTTTCTCTTCTATCACAGTTTGAATATTTTGAGACTGAAAGTATCTTTCATTTTTATTTGAAGAGATTAGTACAATGGATCATGCATTATAGTGAAGCAGATAATAATGGCAAAGCAGTTGTGAATGGCAATAAAGAGGGAATGGTGTCACTGGATTCTCTGAACACTAACCAAGATCTAGTTGCAACAGATGATACTGATCACACTTTCCACAGACACAAACTAAAATCTTCCTCAAGGCACTAAAATCCTCTTTTGTCCTCTTGATAGTCCCCCGCTACTCAGTTGCTGAGTACTACACGACTATTTTCTGCCATATCTTAGAATGCTGGAGGCACTTTGCTATCTCCCATATATCACAGGTCCAGGTTCTGTGCTTCAGAGAAAGGTGAGAATACATGATGCCACTTTCAAGTGACAGTGTATGGTACCTCTGCAAGGGTAAGGCGCTGTTGCAGATATCCTCCTGGTACCTGAACATCAGGTTAAAGGCATGATTTTAGCTGTAGACCTTGCTAGTAAATTGATTTTATTAAACCTTTGAGAAAAAAATGACTCCCTGCACTTTTGCTCCTCTTGAAGAGAATTCTGAAGAATTTGCTTTAACCAAAAGCAATAACTAATTTCATGAAAACATAAAAAATGAGTTTCTTTTGTTGTGAAAGATAACATTGAGATGATCACAGCAGGTCCTTCTCTGTTTGAAACCTTCAGATATTGAAAATCAACTCGGAATTTCATGGGAAGATTTAAATATCTAATCTTTCTGAAAGGAGAGAGGCATTGAAAGTAAACAGACTTTGGTGTCAAGCAGGGTATTGTCACATATTACAGGTAAAATGGGGATAACAAAGATATTGGCAGATACCTAAATAAATCATGTAAAGCATATAGTATTCTGGAGATAAATAAGAAAAAAACATGTAAAAATTTTTTTTAAACTAGAATTTATTTTTTTTCTTTCATACCCCACAAAACAACCCAGAAAAGACTGAAAAGTTTTCAGAGCTTCAATCAGAATTTTCTGCCTTAAACTGCTTATACTGAGAGAAAATCAACATAACATCATTAACTTTTATGCAGGAATAATACCCAAAAGCAACAACCTGTCATTAATGCTGCAATATGTAGTAATGAAAAGCTGACAAACATTCAGGAGTTCACTAACACAGGAACACACATAGAGAGGAACGTGATCATTTGGAGGTCAGCAGGCATCATTGCAGATTTCCACCTGCCAGCCTTGTTAATGTTATTTTTTACTGATTTTTACAACTTATTGCAGTCATTGGTTAAAATTACCTCCATTATTCATGTACTTTCCAGAATTACAAATCATACACATGCTGTGGGGATAGGGATCTTTGCAAAGCAGTTTTTCACATACATACCAGCAAAACCCAGCACAAATCTTCTCGAACATATTTATCAGAGAATTAAATCTGTTTGCTAATAACGAATTGGAAATCTGTGGTGCAGAAATATTATGCATAACCTTGTAAATCAGATTAACTGGTGTTCCTTCTTTCATACAATAAATTCCATAAGGAGCATCTGTTCAAGCCAGTGCCTGATGACCTGGCAGCAGATCAGAGAGCTTGCTGCTTCCTGCACTAATTTTGGAATCTGGTCCAAGTGGGAACATCATTACTTAAAGTCAAATCTATTTTACACTGAGATTAACATACAGTGATACCTGCTCATTGTGGTGCATTACTCCTTCTGCCATTTGAGCACTCAGCTGTGGTGCGTTCAGTGCTCTGCTCACTCTTAAATGCTGGCACATTTCGTAATATCGACATTCCACACCTCTGTGGCCTTTTTTAAGCAAACACACCATTACAGCTGATGGGGTAATAGAAATGCAAAGAGGTCGAAAAATCAGAGAAGTTTGCAAGAACTGATCTGCTTTTAACTAGGATTTCATTGAATTTGACAAGAAAAATACTAACATTATGGAGACAATGTAAAAGTTATTGGAGACATATCCATTTAAGACTGAGGATGAATAGTGAGGGCAAACTACAAAGGAAGGTAATGAGTTCATCACATCCTCAAATAAAAAGGGAAAATGAGCTTTAGATGTAACTGACTCTAGGGAAGGATCCAAGGTGAAATTTTGTTATGCACCTCAAGTATGGAGATGCTGTCTGTCTTTATGGTAAATGTTTTTTTGAACTGTCTAACATAATCTAGAACTGGGCTTGTAGTGATGGAGTCACTTGAATGGAGGAATGGCTAACTGAGGCTTAGGGTCTGGACATATGGGTGTAAAGGACTAGGAAGGCAACAGGCACCTAAACTATACTGAAATAAGAGGCTAATTTTTGCCCTATCTGCTTAAAATTAAAAGTAGCTAGCTTTGCAGAGTCATCAATTTCAAATAATGGAGGATTACGTAATATTTCAATGCTCCAGCTAGTCACTAGTCAACAGTTCTGACTGTAGTGCCAATAATGAAAAGGATACCAGCCACTCTAAAAAACTTGTTAAATCTTCACAGCAGTTACTCAGCCATCTAAAAGAAGATAAAGAAAGTACTCTATCACCTACAGTTAACAACATATTCCTTGGGAGAATTTTTTATTTTTATTTCATTTCCCCTGATGTAAAATCAGCCAGTAGAACCAAAAAAGCTCACAGAAATGTGGGAGAAGAGGTTTCCTAATATATGCAAAGATTTTCTAAATAACCCAGTTCTTTCACTGGAACTTAATAGTATAAAATTTCCTAAATCTAGTATTGGATTCCTTCTCTGGCTCAGTTTCCTACCCTTATGTGGAGGACTAAATCATTTCCATGATGACACTCTTACTAGAGCTGGTAATTTATTTTTAAGGGTGAGAAACATTCTTTTTCAGGTCCAAAATTACATTGAGCATTTGGTCAAAAAATACCCTGCAAATCAAGAAGATTTTCTTCGTGAGGAGAGGGAGGGATGATTTTCTTGGAATTAGATTAGCGAATGAGAATGGCCAGGTTCAATGCCAGATTGGAAGGAACTTTGAGCAACATATCAAGTGGAAGGTGTCCCTGTCCATGTCAAGGAGGTGGGACTAGATGAGCTTTGAAGGTCCCTTCCAATTCAAACCACTCCACGATTTATGATTCTACAATTTAGCATGTTTTGGGTGGGTTTCTTTGGATATCTGAAAAAAAGGCAACTAAGTAAACGGAATTGTACACTCTGCAACTATAATCACCTCATCTATAAAAACAAAAAAAAGAAAATATGTGTAAGATAGGTAGGTGTATCATCTCCTGCAGTTGCTGGTTCCACTCCATTTGCTATAAACGGAACAAAGGCAGTGCCCAGGAGGATGGATTCAGCTCCCAACTGACAGGGTTAAGATCACAATTAGCAAGTGCTATAGTGGGAAATTTATCTAGCCTTCCTTTATAATAATCAGTTATCTGACACTTGACAAATACTTTTTTCTTTATCTTAATGTGTCTTTATTTCCAGTCTTATTCTTTGCTTTGCTTTTCTTGTATAACTAAAATTATCCATTTCAGAAAAGGTGCTCTCTTAGCCTGACTTTTTGTCTTGCTTAACATAGCGTGGCCAAGATCTTAGCAGGGGTATGTAAGCAATATTTAGTACTAGTTGTGCTAATAATAATAATAATAATAATAGTAATAATAATAATAATAATAATAATAATAATAACAACAGATACGGTATAAATACATACCAATTTATCTATCTACTCAGTACTTTGCTTTATCAGCAAAGTAATACATAAAAAATCTTCCCCTCATCCCCTTTCTGTCACCTTTTTCTCTCTGTTACATATTGTTATGTATCTGTGCCACCTTTGCAGGAGAAATTTTCTTTAGTTATTACCTCATATGGACACTGCCTGTTACAGTGCACCATGGTCAGACATTTCTGAAAATCAACGGCTCCTGTGGTATGGCTTGATTTTTATGATCTCCATTAATATCTGAAGTCAAAACAATGTGCCGAGTGTATGCCTGATGAAAAGGACTTTGACTCTCCCAGTCAGCCTTGAGCCTGGCACCTGATAGGGAGCCCAGATGAAATTTAACCTGAGGCTAAAACCATGAAGAATGCTGTCATCTCTTTGTACAAAGCACTTAAAAAAAATAACAAGTCTGATTTTGTTTTGTTCTTTAATAATTTTAATTTTATTTCTTTTCTCCCTCCTCCTCATTTACTGTGGTGTTTTTTTCATAAAGGATGTTTCATAATTAAGTGCTCCACTGTTTATGAACACGTTCACCAAATGCAACATCAGGTGTTTAAACAGGTCCGTGAAGTTTGTAAGAGCCTTCTAAGTTGGTGTTTTTTGAAAAGGTAAAAATAAAAATGAAGCTCTGAGGAAGTTTTAAATACGGACAGAGAAAAAAGCCCTTTTGACATCTCAGTCTGTTTCCTGCTTCTTCTTTCTGTGTGCTCAGGTATAGATTTCAGATTAATTTATAAAGTCACACAGGGAAGGTCTCCTACTACAGCTTTTTGGGCATAGTCGTGCCTTGTCAGAATACCTCTGAATGGAACGCAATATTAGGTATCTTTCTACCCCTTTAAAAGTATATATCTGTTCTGGAATGAGATAAAAATTAGCATCAGAGATTGTTAGGAATACAGTTTCTAATATCCTGATTTTTTAAAATTGCAGCTCTGAAGGAAAAGTAATTTTTTTTAATTCCTAGCAAATGGAAATTTGGTAAAGAAAGAGACTACAAACATTTCAAATCATTAAAGTATTTTGGTTCTGCATTACAGGAAGGAATGTTTTGTTTTACAGAATAATTTTGGATATCTTGGCTAATTTTTCCAGAATTTGTGGTTTAACTCTGACAAAAAGAACCTGTTTCTTTTGCCCAATTTCTAGTCAAGTCAACAATATCTTTAGACAACTTTACAATATTTCTGTGTCCTGGTTGGCATCTTCAGCGTTGTCCAGTAAAAAGCCATTTGCAAATTTCATTAACATTGTTTACTACATTTTCAGATCAGTAAGGAAAAAGCTGATATGATGGATGACATTTCTTAGCACACCACATGAGGCCATCTTATTCAAACTTGAGCATGTTGCAAAAGTCAGAAAGAGCTTCAGGTTCTCTGATGACTTTGGCCCAAAGACTATTACCCCGTGTCCTTCCAGGGGACCTCAGTGCACTGGAATAACTGCTTATATTTTTAGTGCTCTCTTCGGTAAAATCTATCTGAGGTGCATAACCTTCCAAAAAACTGAAATGAGGTTACACTCATCTGCCTTTTCTTGAAAGAGAAACTGAGGAAAAGATCAGCCAACAGTATTTCACTTCTGCAAAAAAACCCAATTCTTCATAAGGAATTAGTACTTTCCTTCTGGTGTCATAAAGAAGGGACAATGTATTCTTAAAAATAAAGCATATCAAGCCAACCCAGTATCCAGTTCAGAACATTTGTGTGGAATGAGTGACTTTATCTTAAAACAGTGTACTAAGAGGATATGAATCTAACTTCCCTGTGCTAGGTGCAAAACAGAACTTAAATCATTGTTCAAACTGTATTTCTCACTTTCTAACAGGAGATATAAGATCAATGTCTTTCTTACAGAACTGCCTTGATTCCATTGTTAATTATATTTCCGACAGTGATTTGAATGATGAAAAACAGCGTATGGTTATTAAATCTGTAAAGAGTACCAAGTTGGATGACACTGCTCCTAGAACAGAATATTCTAATGCTTGAATACTGGATGAAGAATGATTGGCTGAGAAGCAGTTCTGCAGAAAACAAGACCTAGATAATTGAAATGGATCACAAGTTAAACTCGAGTCCGCAGTGTCATTCCATTTTTAAATAAGGTAATATTACTATCCTTAGCTTATCCTTAATTATTATTACTATTATTATTATCTTTTATATAAGGTAATATTCTACTGAAAGTATACAAAGAGGTAAAAAGTTTTTGAGGCATGAAATAGTCTTTCAATTCTACTCTGCGCAGGCAAAGTACAAGATAATAAAGTACCATATTTTGAAAAAAACCAGTACACTATCCTGTCTGGACAATATAAACTAATCAGAGTATTGGAGTTGTTTAATCTCTAAAAAATAGTAAAATGTTAAGTGGACATGTGGTGGTTGTCTTAAAAAACTGCTGAGGGCTTCTGAAAATATCAATTTGAGAAGCTATTCTCATATTTGATAGAAAATATTTAATAGGGCCAAATTCAAAGAGAATATAGAAAAATAAGTTAAAACTAGGGATGGAAAACTTATGAAAAGACTAGTTTGGCTTCGGACTGATTGTTCAAGGTAGCCATGAAATCTCCACTACTGTTGAGAGCTTCTAAAACAAAAATCATTATGTAATTTTTAGTAACTAATTATGCTTTTGTTATAGGGAAGCTTAGTCTGAAATTCAGCAAATCACAGAATGACAGGATGGGTAAGGTCGAAAGGGACCATAGTAGGGTCATCTGGTCCAACCTTCCTGCTCAAGCAGGGCCATCCCAGAGCACACTGCACAAGCTTGTGACCAGATGGTTCTTGAATATCTGCAGTGAGGGAGACTCTACACGCTCTCTGGGCAATCTGCTCCAGTGCTTGGTCACCCACACAGTGAAGAAGATCATATTCTTACCTTCAACCCTGTTCTATTTTCTCCTTCTTCAGTTTCTGCATCCCAAAGCTGAGGATCATAGTGTCCTAATGATATCATCTGCAGGTACAATTCAAAAACCACTTTTACCCCAGCAATCTTAAATACATTTTTCAAGTATTTTTGCAAGATTCAATCTTTGCTGTCCACCAAGAGGCAATGACTATCCAACATGTTCCTGAAATGAAAACATGTGCAAGAAAGCAGCTGGTCTCACTGTATAGGTCTTCTCATCCTATACAGTATACTCTAAGAATTATAAATATACTCCAAGAAACTTCATATTGCCCACTTCAAACCTTTTAACAAGCACTCCCAGGATATACAGTCAATAGACCTGCCTTCCAGCTACCATACTAAATATTCGTGGATTCCTGATAGACCTCTCTGTTCTCCAAGTTCATATTGAGAGAGTCACAAAACTCACTCTTTTACCAAATGAAGGTTCTGGAAAGGAATGTGCATAATCATTTAAAGTGAAAATAAGGTCTAGTCCTTGGAGTAGCCTTGCCATCATCTTCAGCTACTCTTGGGAAATTTTAGGTGTTGATTTGTAAACAAATGTTAGACAAACAGTGATTGTTGCTGCAAAAAACATGATGTGATCATTGTTACAACAAAGCAAAAGTGAACTTTTGTGAGGCAAAACGGTCATGTTTCATTCAGTCTGACCGATGTAAGTGGTGATCTTTTACTGCAGTTATCCAGGTTTTCCATAGCATGTTTATTCTTGCACCACCACTGTCAGGGAAATGTTTGCCTTCATTTCACATATGAGGACACAGAGCAGAGAGAAAGGCACTCAGCAGAAAACTCTAGATTAATTGAAGGCCTTCAGAATCTAATAATCCCTGAATTGTGCTTACATTTGCTGGATGTCTTCTGGTATTGCTCACCTACTGAGATAGCAAAATAGGACATTGTGTGTATTTCAGAAAAGACCAGATGCAAACCGTAGCAGAGTTAAGAATTAATATTACATGAAGTTATGTTCCAGTTTGTGAATTTACAGAAGTGTAATGTTGTTCATTTGTAGGATGGACCAACTCTTTTGAGAAATATAATAATAATTAATAGCCTAAATCAGACCTGGGACTAGGTCCAAAAGCCAGTGAATAAACCCCAGGCTGCTGAACTCCTGAGGAATTCACTACACCCACAATGAAGGATACAGAATCATAGATTGAAGAGCTTTGGCTGTAAAGCTCTCTCCTTTCTGTCTTAGCCTTTGTCTTCTGGAAGAAACAGCCTGCAGCCCAATACTGTCAGTCTCAGGTGTTCTCATTTCTATCCGAAAACCAAACAAAAATTGAAGAGTATAACCCTGACGGAAAATGAAAGAAAAGTTGAGCATCTCAGGAGTCCACTAGGAAATGTTCTTTTATTAATGGAAATGTCTTAGAGTCAGGTAGATAGAAAGAGCTATTTCCCAAACAGAAAGTGCAGAAAAAGCTTAATCTCTTAATCTTGAAAACAAGGAGAGCAGTCAGAGATGGCAGCATGTTTCTGCAAGAGCTGTCAGACTTAAAATGCTCTAGTAGACATTAGCTTCATGTGGGACTTCAAACACTGCTCAGTGGACAAGGGCCACAAAGCTGCAGACATTCCAGTCAGCAGGAGGGATCAAAGGAAGCATACAGAGAAGGCTGTTTCCACACTGTTCCCTTTGCTCACATAACAGCAATGTTTAAATGAGTTTCTCTTTTAAAGTTATGAGGTGATAATTTAAAAATAAATAAAAGTGGGGTGCATTAAACTGTGAAACTAGGTCATCATTATCTTGAGAAATTAATTTATTATTTCAAAAAAGCTCAGAGAAGATGAGAGAGAACAGACTTTGATATCAAACTGATACTTATGAGCTCTCTTAGATGAGGAGATAATGAACAGATTTGTTTAAATTAATTAAGTACAGTTATGTTTGGAGTATATTATATGTTATGTCTCTAAAATAATTTAAAAGTTGGTTAGTTAAACAAATACCTTATGAATAGAGCTGGTCTAAATGCCTTTGGATGAGACCTTCTAGTCAGAAAATACTTAGTAGCTGAAACTTAAAAACCTCACAGAAAAAAGTTAATTAATTTCCTAATTAAACATGTTAAATTTATTTTTAAATGTCAAAATATTTTAGCAAATTATTTTAGGAATACAAATAGTTACCAGATTCAAAATACGTTTGATTTTATTTTGCATTGCAGGAAGTAATATGAGTAATATTAAAATAATAAAATGGTCAGTATCAAACCAAATATTATCATTTCTACGCAGTATTTCAGTAGATTGAATTTTAAGAAGATTAGAGGTGGCGGGGGCTTTGATTAGCAAACAGTTCTGTGATTATGACAACATTTCATGTCCTCAAATGTAGAAAACTGAAAACCTCCAAACTCTTCACAGAAAACGAAATTAAGTTTATAGCTCACATGACACCTTGGTAACTGATGTTTCTTTATATTGACACATCTTGAATTGTAGTATCTGAACTTACCAAGGGGACATAGGCAACCCTTTGGGGTCTGAGTTTTATGAATTCTTGGCAGTAGATAAATGCTGTTTGAAGAGCTTTCAGTTTGAACAGAAAGGATTAACATCCGAGAAAACATGTACATGATTCTCCGCTATCATATGGACAGCTAAGGGTAGAGTCCTAACTGCAGCCGTCAGTGGTTATGTCCCCTATGAGGCCTCAGATGTTAGATTGCATCCTCTGAATCACTTTGAGACTGTCTGTGCTTACAGAAGGCAAATATAGCAATTTTAAGGATGGAGTAGGCAGCATTCTTAATTTAATCCCTGAGGGAATTTTTGCCCTGTGCTGCTCCTTTGCTTAACAGGACAGAGAGAAGGCTTCTCCAAGCCCAGCCAACATTGCTTGTCTGCTTCACTAGAGAAGTCATTTCTTTGGAGAAACCTTCTGTCCATACAAAGGCGTATACATATTCATTCTTTCTTCCCATGAAATTCAGACTTTTGTATTCAACATTTTATGAGAAAAGAGCCCAAAGGTCTTGAAGTTGCTCTCTAGCACTCAAGATGATTGAAGTGGAACACCCCAGTCTACAAATGATTATTAAGGAAAAAATCTAGTTGGAAATACTGAAGTGGAATATATTTGTAGGAACTATTCTCATTTAAGTTGTTTTTAGTGGGGTGTTTTCATAATGAACTTTTTTTTTTAATTGTTTTACACTAATATATTTAACATAGAAATTTGAATCCCATTTAAAAATTTTTTAAATAGAGTGTTTGGATCAGATGAAAAGAAATTGAGTTTTCTTTTTTTCTTTTTTAACACACATAGACAACTCCAGAATTTCAGGCATATGTGTTTTGATTTCATTTGGTTTGTACCCTTTAGAATAAAATAACACTCTATTGTTCTATTTGCAGACATAACTACACAGAAGGCTGTGATTTTGATCATGTTATATCAGTGGCATGTGGTTGCTCCAGCTGCTCGAAAGACTTGGTTTATGCCCCTATTCTTAACAGTGAGGTACTTTAAAAGACTCATAGTCACAAAAGTTAAATGTGAACAATATCTAGTAGACAGTAGCAGGTCCTATTGGTGTTTTTCCATGATTAATTTGAATTGCAACAGTCAAAGACACCTCTAACATTTCCATTTGGGAAACACCCCCATATCCTCAACTTTCGGGAAGATCATCTTGCTAATCAACCAACACGTTGCCTTTCATAAATATGCTCTATTACTCCCACATGCATTTTCAAAATTGTACCAAAGCGATACCTTCTCTTTTTATATTTCTGGCAAAGTTCATCCTTTTGGTGCAAATGGAAACTAGTGGAAAATGAAGCTCTGTATTCCCTTTATTTCTTGCAAAACATATACTATAAATTTTAACCTGACTTCTTTTCTGTGGCTCAGATACAGCATAGAATATTATTCTGATTTGCTCTTCTTTGCCTAGAAAAATAATGAGAGCTTTTCTGCATAAATAAATATGGTTTGTGACAGGTAGGATTATTACCAGCCTAATGAATGACATAATGCATTTCTTCTGTTTCACTCCAGGCTCCTCTTCTTTTGCTTTGTGAATTTTCACTGTGACCTGCCAGAAACAATCCTACCTCTTAAATCTCTCCTAAAGTTTGATGATCATCTGTGGTCACTGAAAAGCTCTTAAACCAAAGAGCTATCTGATAACAATTTGTTCAAAAAGACATCCCAAAAATTCCTGGGCAGGAGAAAACATTGTTTGTTCTTCCATTTGGCAGTAGACACTTTTCACCTCCTATCGATAACTTTTAATGTGGTGAGGCAGATGTCAGTACATTTTGCTAATTTTACAAATTAAAGTGTTGTTTTGCTGTGCAATGCACATAAGATCTTAATGGTTTACAGTTAGGTAGTGTAATTGGCTCAATTGCTGGGCAGGAGGGGAAGCAAGAGCCACCTGCAGTTTGCCTGACCCTTTTCTATCAGATTGAAGTATTATTATGTGCTGTACTATATTAAGCTTCTTCTGGAAAAAAAGCACAATCTGTTCTTTTTAAGCTTCTTAGTAGTTTCTAGTACTGATTCATGGGAAGTGGAACCAACAGATTGTTATAGTTAGACTGTAGGTGGGGACGCATATGCTTGAGTTTTGAACAAAATTCCAACTCTGAAGCGGGCATAAGTCTTTTGCACGATGATGTAATTGGTTTTAAAAAAAAAAAACAAACATGAAGAGACATATGGGAAAAGCTTTTGACTGGGCTTAGGACCAGACGTTCAGGTAGGCAACATGCAGGATCCAGGCTGGTATTTTAAAAGAACCCAACTGCCACTTGTTGCCAAGAGGACACATTTACAAAAGCCATCTACTGCTAATAGCTCTGATTGCAGCACCACAAAGTTTCAAGAGGACAGGAGCATCCACTAAAAAACTGTGATATCTCCTCCAGCAGAACCAGTTACTGTATAAAGGTGCCAGTTTCTAAATACTGAAATGGAAGTGGAGTTTGGTGGGGCAAGGAGAGCTGAATTTAAATGGACCTTACTTGAGCTCCAGCTTGTGTTGTTTGAGGAGTCTTTTCTGCTGAACTGGAATGAGGCAAGCAAGAGTAAATCAATCCCTGCCTTCTTTTTAACATTTCCTTCGGAATTTTCTTTAAATTTAGAAGTGGAAACAAAATAGATACATGGGTAAGTTCATGGATGTAGGCAACTTTCAACACTGAGGACTCACAGAAGAATGTTGGTTTGTTTCCAGCTTCATTCTGAATTAATTTTCACTTGGAAGTGAAACTACCAACTGCATAAGACATCACCACTGTCCATCCATTTGAGCAAATCTTGAAGTCCCTATATCTTCTTCCTGTGTCACAAACCTTGCTGGACAGTGTGAACTATCCCGTTATTGGAAACTTGCTCTTGCTGCCGCAGTTTTGCTAGTACTACTGGAGGTATACCAAAGAATCATGTCCTTGAGGAGGCCAGTTCCATACAGAAAGCTGTAGATCTTCTTCCACTGTGAACCTCACATCTTATCCTCAAGGAAATTACAGAATGTACTTTACCTGCTTTCCCACTCTCATTCCTTCAATGCTACATGTATATATTTATGCACATACATGTTTTATTCAGAAAGAAAGAGCCAGGAAGAAATGTTTCTTAATATGTGGTGCAAAGAAATTTAAGAGAAAAGATTTTTGTTTTCCATCAAGGAGTGTTCATTATCCCCACAGTATGGCTCGTACTAGATATACATACCTCATCAAACCACTTGCACAGCAGGAGAATTCACTATGAATAATTAATTGCATAGAGTTTAATCAGCAAGGCAAGAGCACCACTGGTGTATTTGTGTGGGTGTCTTGAAGCAAAGCTGCTTTCTGTTTTCATCAAATCTCCCTTGAGCTCATGTCATAGAGCTGTAGTTTTCCCAGTTGGAGACCTCAGTGACTCTCAGATTTGGACTGCCAGGATGTATTTTCTTCCAAAGAACCTAACATTTCCCTAAGTACCCCTGGTAGTTTAACATGTTTCCTGTGATTTTGGATGACACATAACATTCTGTATGGTTTCATAAAATCTCCCTGTCTTGATGCTTGATGAAACCATGGTGTTTGTGCTAGAGCAGACTTTATTTGATTGGAAAAGAGTTAATAATGTACTTCAAGCTCACTGAAAGACCTGCTATTTTTCCATACTGTAATTAAACCTATTCTCAGCTTTACAGCAAGCCTCAGGATAACAGTTTGTGTGCTTATACCACTTTCAAACAAATACTGCAGTATTTGGAACATAGAAGATAGGCAGTTCTATAAGTCAGCTGGACCTGTCTGGGAATTTTCCACTGAGAGTTTCTTGACAGAGGATGAGATCTTCAGAATTTCAATCTCTTTGGGTATCACAATTTAACACCAGCCAGCAACAAAACACCAGGCAGCTGCTCACTCACTCCCCCACCAGCAGGATCGGGGAGAGAATCAGAAAAGTAAAAGCTAAAGAACCCGTGGTTTAAGATAAAGACAGCTTAATAGGTAAAGAAAAAGCCATGCACACAAGCAAAGCAAACAAAGAATTAAATCACTTTCCCGTGAGCAGGCAGGTGTTCAGACATCTCCAGGACAGCAGGGACCCATCATATGTAATGGTGATTTGGGAAGACAAACTCCATCACTCCAAACATCCCTCCCTTTCTCCTTCTTCCCTGCACTTTATTTACTGAGCATGACGTTACATGGTCTGGAATATCCCTTTGGTCAGCTGGGGTCCCAGCTGTGTCTCCTCCCAGCCTCCCATGCACCCCCAGTCCCCTCCCCGGTGTGGCAGCATGAAAAGTAGAAAAGGCCTCGGCTCTGTGTAAGCTCTGCCCAGCAATGACAAAAACATCTCTGTATTATCAACCCTGTGCTCAGCACAAATCCAAAACATAGCACTGTACTAACCACTGTGAAGAAAATTAACTCTACCACAGCCAAAACCAGCACATTGAGATATACAGTTTTTCCTCAAACTTTCATCTTCTATGGCAAAGACTGACAATGTTTCTATGTCCTGTTTATTTTCTGTTAGAAAAAGCGAAACAGAACATTTAATGTTGATCCAGAATGACCTAAATGAGAATAATTTTAGACAAAGTAGTGTATTTCATGTCAAACATCCTAATTTTATTTTTGAAGGCTTCAGGGTCTGCTGGGAGTTAAATATGACTGACCCCCATTTCTCCTTCAGACTGACTTTGGCAGCTATAATACATATTTCATGAGACACCATGGTTTTGACCTCTAGCTGAACTGTTTCAGCATCCCATGGGAATCACTTGATGCTCATGTACCACAGGAAGCACAGTTTGCCCTAAGGGCATGACACAGGGGGAAGCACTGGACACTTCATTTACTACTGCCAGGAAGCACTGCAACAACTGAATTTAAAAATTTTGTCCAGGCACAATTTGCATGGTAATGTGGTTTCCATCAGGCCTAATCACAGCAAGGAGAAAAATGAAAGTTCCTTTAGGTAGAGAGACCTGCATTCAGGCTGCCATTCTGGTTGGGTGCAATTTGGAAATTTAGTGGTCTCAAGGTCTTGGTGATGCATTCCTGATGCGAAAGGAAGATAATGTTATTTCCTGTCTTCTGTTCTTTGCCTGTTTTGACTATTTGGATGGTAAGATCCTAAAGCTGAGGACTGTTTTTACATTTGTATTCAGTGCTGAGTGTAACAAAGCCTCTGAGCTGTAGCACCAGAGTGATAGGGATGACTCCCCAGGTGGGCAAGCTGAATGCTTCACAGCTCCTATGTCCAAAGTAAAAAAAAAAAACAGGTGACAGTCCAAATCCATGTCTGATTCTCACTGCTTCACATACATTTTCAGTGACAGTGCTCCTATGCACTTGCAATTCTGCTGGTAAGAGGAAGAATTTTTCTTAGATTCTTCAATTTGCAAACTAACAAATTTGTGAAGGATCAGCAGTTTCTTGCAACATCATCACTTTAACACAGTTTTATTAATTAATTAACTAATTTTATTTCTGTGGAATATTGCTGAGGGCTTAAGACATTATTTTTGAGAAAGATTTCCTGCCTCAGAGGCCTTCTTATTTAAATGAGACATGAAACAGATTTCAACAGCCAGATGGAGGAGCACAGGCAACCAGACACACAATCCTGGTCAGGATGACTCGCAGTGGTATCAGTACATCCACTATTTTAGTACTGTGACTTTTAGGTAGGCCTGGCAGTGAAGAAAGTTTCTATGCTGAGACAGAATAAAGGAAAAAATATATCTGTCTGTTAATATCTATTACCAGTTTATTCTCATGGACAAAGAAGAGATTGAAAGAAAATACAAAGTTTTCCCCACTAGTAGAAATTTAATTAAAAACAAACAAAGAGAAAAACAACAAACAAACAAAACAAACAGACAAAAAAACCCAAAAAAACCCCCAAACCCAAACAAAACAAAACAAAACCACCCACAAAAAACCCCAAACAAAACCCAAACAAACAGAAAAAACACTAAAGCACATTCAGTTCATCTGTGGTCTTGTGATCCCTGTAATGCTAATCCTCAATTTTATCATTCATTCCAGTAGAAATATTTCCTCAAACAAAATAAGTTTTACCTTTCACTCTAACTAAAAATAAGTGTTGTTTTCCAGATTGCATTATGAATTAGGTGATGTTATGAGCTTTTTTTTTTGCATATATTTAAAATAATACACCTAAAAATTAATTCTCAAAATATATATTTTTAACTTACTGAAGTAAATCACAGAGCACCTGGTCACATTTAGTCAGTTTAAAGGAATCCGAAGAGATTGCCATTGGCATGTAATTTTGCCAATTACATTGTTGTACATATTGTGAACCAGATCCTCAAAGGTAGTGAGGTACACAGCAGCCTTTTGCTTCAGCAGAGATGCAGGCACTTGAAGAGAAGTGAGTTTTCTAGGAAAATTTGTTGATCTTGTCTTGAAAAATGGATTAATTAAAAGGTTAAAGTGATATTGTTAAGATTGGTACAGTGATCTCTGTGCAAATATGTAGCATATTCTTTAAGATATCTGATGTTTCCGAAGGAAGAAAAGCCACAGCAGATTTTAATATATGCATCTGTGTTTCTGTTTACTTTCAGGAAACTATGGTGAAAGTGGAATGGAAGCTTTCAAAGACATGGCTGCCAAGGAAGGGATCTGCATTGCACACTCCTACAAGATCTACAGCAATGCTGGCGAACAGAGCTTTGACAAGCTGCTGCGAAAGCTTCGGAGCCACCTGCCCAAGGCAAGAGTTGTTGCCTGCTTCTGTGAAGGCATGACTGTGAGAGGCCTCTTGATGGCTATGAGGCGCCTGGGACTTGCTGGAGAGTTTTTGCTGCTGGGCAGGTGAGTAATACTGTGCAGTTATAGCCAGCTGTTTTAGTCAGCAGGGCAGAAAAAAGAAGATGGTCTAGTCAAGTATGCATAAAGCACAGACTCAAAGCCTCTCCTATACCTGCGTGTATCTAAAAGATAGGAGGTAATGTCAGCTGTGTCACAGCAGTAAAAACGCTACAAAGACATGCATCATTCTCATGATATACCAGGCAAACGCAAGTCTGCTTGGCCAGTCTTAGCAGCATCGTGTAAGGGAAAGCTGGCACATAAATCTTTGATCTATATCACCCATTTTGTTCACTGCAGTTTAAAATGCATTGTATACATATACAGCCTGAAGCTGTGTCTCATTCCAGTAATTCTGGGTTAAGAATTGCTGATATGGCCTCTGGGTGTACCTGAAATAGAACTTCCCAAAACAAAGTTTGCTAGCTATCACCTTTTCTTCCTGAGCCGATGTGCTGATGTGCATACTCTCCTAAGGGCAATGTATAGGTAATCCTTTCTCTTAGCTGAATTATATCAGTGTTTTTTCTTAACTACCAAAGGAAGAAAAGAAAAGTCACTTGGTGTGTGTTCACCCAGAAGGAAAAGATGCTGGGCTCATAAGCAGAGAAATAAGTTATTTATGTGAACCTAAAGGGATCTTTGTTTTTTTGCCCTTATTCAACAAGTGGATCCTAAACAAGACAGGAAAAACAATGTATTGAACACAAAATGAAGTATACCACAAGTCAACTAATGTAACTCACTGCCTTTCCAGTGCATTATTAGAAGGATGACCTGGTGTTGCCCCAAGCATGAACCCTACAGGAACACAAGTAAAATGGTGTCACTGAAACCAGAACTCATGGTGAGACCTGCAGGGAAACTTTGAAGGCCTGCCTTCACAGCTGGGATACCGAGTCTGTCCAACTGGTAGGACACCAGCCTCTGTTCCTAGTCTGCCCTGTTGCACACAGCTGCTCTTCCCCCTTGGAAAAAGGGGAAAGCAAATAGGCAAAAACAGTGACTCTTGCCTCTGCCCTTACTCTTTGGCATCAGCCTACATTTTGGCATTTGCAGATGGCAATTCCTTAATTCTTTCTCCGATGTATGGCAACTGTCTCCACCCTTCTTTTCACACACATTTCATCTGTAGGATGGACTAGTTTGGTCCATTTCTGGACTGACACCCAAAGGGAGCACAGTCCTCAAGGTGAGAGTCACCTAAACATTTATGCACTTCCATGTAGCCATCAGGATTCTCTCTACATGCTCTAATCGAGCAAAATAGGACTTTCTTAGGTCTCTTGTTTATAATGTGAGTGTTTCAAGTAGCTCAGAGAAATTATGTTCTAGAAAGGGGCTTGTAAAAAGACTCTCTTGATCACTAGCTTTGCTGGAAAAGTTGGCTTGTCAGTTGTTTAGAGTAGATTGGAGCAAATGCCGCCTCCCCTATCTTTAGCTGAATCTGGTGCCATAGGATGTTTGCTATCTTCTTCTGTCCTAAATAAAAGAAAGTGTCAACTATCTGCAGCAGCATCCAAATTTAGAAGACAGCAAGCATTTTTTTCAAAAAATATGTTGGCCCTTAACTACTCCAGACTCCAAGCTATACATAATTTTGTATGGGATTTATGTACAACAGTGCTAAATTTAGCCCTCTGGATGCTTTTATGAATAAAGACTTCAGGCTGATTGTGAATAAGAGTGGAGCAATTCAGATTAGCTCTTCAAAAAAAAGTGGAATCTAGAGAGAGCAGCCTTTGAGGCTTTGCTTGGGGTTTTTGTTTGTTTTGTTTATTTTCTTTTGTTTCTTTGTGAAAAATACCTGTTTCTAGCTGCAGTGGGAATTATTATGAGTAACTGTAAGAAAGTTGTTATTTAGTATATGACTTCCATTAAGTAAATTGAAAGTGATAGCTTCTCTTAGAAGCCCAAATCCTTAATTCCGCCTGACCATTTGGGGTGTATCCATGCCTGTGGCAGAACTATACAATTTAATTGTGAAAAATGTAACACGAACTGGAAGTGTTTACAAAGAAAGAAAAAGAAAACTGTAGGAATTTTTTTATCCTTTTTACTTATTGTCAGATATCTCAAGGTAATGGCTGAGAAGTGACTACTCAGAAATAGTGGATGTCCCCATCCACTAACTGCTACATCAGACATGGATAGCTGGAGAGATATAGTCTCTCTACATATGGCTCTTCAATTCAGAGATTCCAAGGATCTTGGAGCATCTGTATTTTTCAATAGATTTGTTTCCGATTTGTTATCAAAATCAGCTATAAGACAGGGAAAAATAAAAAACCAAGCAAACTAAATAACTAACTAGTTTTGCCTGCTGAGGACTTTTGTTAGGCTTTGAGCCGCCCTCAGTTTGTAGAGCAGTGTTTTATGTTTCTGCCACACAGCAAGAGCCATGTGTAGGGTGTGGGAAGTTGTGGAGTGACAATGTCCCACAAAAATATTCATTCTTACAAAAATGTTCTCGTTCCACTATGGGCTAATCTCGAGGCTTTGAGGCAGAGGGAAAAGAAGAAAAAAAGCAAAAGAGAAAACAGGGAACTTGCAAGAAAGCTTCTTGACGTAGATGGGGCATAAGACAATAATATCATTGTCCAGTGATAACCTGAGTTCCTGTAGGGATTTGAAGCTCTGTTTTCCAGGACTTTGATGTGCTGTGTGCTCTCTTGGTTTTAACTGTTTGGCTCTGTTGTCAGGAAATATTTAACTGTTGGTCCAGAGTTGGGATTGTTGGTTGGTCCTATAGAGAACAGTGTAAGGCACTGACCTGGGATGGATGTGACACCAGTACAAACCCAGATCTCATACAAGCAGATGATATTGGGGACTTTTTTGTACATCATTTATAGGGGGAAAAGACAGTAGGCAAGATTTTGAGAAGAACAGATGGTTCAGAGTGCTCTAAGGGGAAAGAGCTACATCTGAAATTAAAGAAGGCTCATGAAATTAATTTTTCTTGCAAGGCTATGCAGGAAAATGGACTAGGATAAGATTTATATTTTAATTCATTGTCTGTTCCTGAAGTTGCTCTGGGCTGCCCATTCAACTGAGAAGGTTATAAAAGGACATTCCGAGTGTAGTGAGAGTGCCTGTCACTGAAATGCAATGGGCTCACAAGAAAAACTCCATCTACTAATGAATACTTTTTTGTTTCCCCACAAATGCTTCCCCCTCGTTTTGTTAAGTGGAGAATTATTTTTTTATTTTCCAAATGCACAGAAAGAACTAAAGTCACAAAGCCGCACAATAACTTTACGGGAAACCGCAAGAAATCAGCATTTCCACTTCCTCTTATCTTTCCTTTTTGTTCCATTTTTAATTTGGATTCATCCCTGATATTTTCAATCTCAAGTCTTGCAAAAATATTGGGATTTTTTGAAGCTATGGATTTCTCACAGCATCTGTTTCATGCTCAGATAAACAGAAAATGGATTGGCCAAGGAGAGTGCATACCAGGTAAATTACCTTATACAGCCCCAAGGGGAGGAAGAAGATATCTTTCAATAGACACTCCACTATTTACATACTATGCAGTTTCTGAAATTGCATTGCCTGCTTGTGACAGATATGAAAGGTGGTGTGTCATTAATGATTGTAACATGCCAGAGCTTTTTTATTCATGGAAAACATTTTAAATGTTCGCCAAATATTTTCCTCGTGCATCTTGAAGAATTGGACTTAACCTCAAATATAAAGGTATGTGTGCCAACTTTCAAGAGTGAAAAAAATGTTATTTTAACCTAACCATTATTCAACTTAATTGAGATATGGACCCCAGGCTTCACCTGTTTGTCCTCACTGCTTCTGTCATCCACAGATCATATGCCATGAGATATCCTTAGAGATAAATTTATTCAAGAATAAATAATACATTCACATAGCAGAATAACTTTGAAGCAGATTTCATAAGTAACTATGGAGTATTAATTGTGTAGATATAACCAACTTGGTTGTATATGACTTTCAGATTTTCCTCATTTTAGGTAATATTCAGACTCAGTAGCTGAAAGTTTCTTTCATGTTGTATGCTCACCTTCATCCTGCACCTCTTGACCCCTAGTTTCTGATCGTTGGACAAAATATCTGTGGTAACTCTCTACAAGGATAATTTTGTTTTATGCCTTTCATATGCAGGGACTCCAAAACATCTCTGAGAATGACTAAGTATCTTAATGCTAGGTCACATGATTTTTCATAATAAAATAGAAACTATTGGCTGCAACAGAAATTATGAGTATTGAATATTACTATCCTAAATAAAATGGGTTCAGAAAACACTACGACAGCACTGCATAACTATATTCTTTTTTTGCTTGCTGGAATTATTTTATTTTACATCAACTAACACTTTTGGGATAGGACTTGGCATGGTGTTGGTGACAGCCATTGGGGATTGTTACCAAGCAGCAGCTGGGACATAGAATCTCTGTTTTGGGGTAGAAGAACATTAAGATTCATGGATACAGTCACTATATGTCTTTTACCTCCAGACAAGAGAACTGCCTCTGGTTGATTTGTTTATTATTACAAAACAGTTATTGTACAAACTTAAAGAGCAAAAGACAGAAATTTTGCAAAGACAGTTTTTCCTACCTAAACAGGAAGAGAAGGGAAAGGACAAGGACATCGGAATGGTAAGACATTGGAACAATTCCCTGCCCAGGGAAAGGGTGAAATCACCATCCCTGGAAGTGTTCAAAATGTGTGTGCATGTGGCACTTGGGGATAATGGTTTAATGGTGAACAGTTGGACTTGATAATCCTTAAGGTCTTTTTCAAGCTTAATGATTATATGATTCTAAAGGGAAAGTAGAGGTTTATAGAGATAAAAATGGCTTGTTCAATGTATCCAGCTTCCAAAAGACATCCCACAAACAGTACTCATCTTCAAGAAATTACTGGCGCTTCCATTTGCTTCATACGTTCATGTATGCATATGGTGTGTCAGATTTACTACTGTATTCACCTTCATATCTGATTAAAAGAGTTAATTAAGATTATCCAGACTTTCTGTTGTATTAAATGACAAAATTTTACACAACGAATAAAAAAATTATCAGAGATGGAAATATGTCCTTAGGCTCTAGTACTGATTCTGATTTTCAGCTGTCCAGCTGAAGAAAAATGGCCAAAATTTATCAGTCTGATTTAATCTCTACGTGACTGTTAGACACTTAACTCAGCAAGGATTTACAGAAATAATATAAAACTGTGAATTTGCTACAGTATCTATAGCAAAGGAATGGCATGTCTAGAGCTGCAGGGCATTCAACAGAGTTTCCATCTTGTTTGAGGTACAGTCAGGACTTGATGACTATGTGGTGCAATGTCCTTGCAAAGAGGAAGAGCCACATCCTGCATTTTCAGGATTCACTCTGTTCTGTGATATGTGAAAGTCGGTGCGTTGGGCTGCCTCGGGCTGTGCCTCTGAAGCATACCATGGCTGCAGAGCATGTCCAGATGAAGGTGGGTAAGGGCAGGACACCACTTCTAGCAGTGCAATGATCACCAGAAATTCAAGTGAGGCTCTGCAAGAGGGCAGAAGGACCACTGAAACAGTGCCCATTCTTCTCAGAACAAGACAGATATTCTCCATCACAAATCACCTCTCCTAATAAGATATCTGCTTAGCGCCTGAGGAGATGGACTGGAGGAAATTGTTATTGATTCTAAGAGATGTTTCAGCAAATGAGCTAAGTAGAAGGTAAGTAGTAGAGATGAGCATAAGGAGGGAGAATAAAATGTGGAGAAGCATTAGTTCCTGGAAGCCCCGAAAGTAATTCAGCTGATAGGAAATTCAGCAATATATATGAAGAAAAGCTGGTTAGCAAATAAAAAGGGCAACTGTAGCTGAAGGAGAATTAAAGCAAGATAGATGATCTGAGGGAAATTAGTTCTTTTCAATAGTTTAAAAATAAATCTTTTGTGAGATTTTAAAAAGTGTCTGTTGGATGAAGAAAAATCTCACTGCAGAGGATGCAATGATTTCCTTCCTGAAAAGAAGTGTGCTATGGGTTAACACACCTTAATGCTGTGTGGTGTGGGTTAACACACCTTTTTCTATTTTTGTACAAGTCCAGCTGGTGGAGGATTTCTTGTAAAAAAAATTAGGATATGAAATTTTGTAGACCTGAAATATGCTCTAAATTCATTTTCGGTTATTTGTGCTGCTTCAGGGAAGTATTAATCAGACAAAATTCTTCTATCTAGAATAGTTTTTACTGCCTAACATTTGACTGAACTGTGGTAGATAAATGCAAGATAAATGTGCAGATGTCTCCTCCAGGGACAAAATAAGCAGGTGAAAAGGTGCTTTTGGAGTACAATAGTGCAACCCTAACCTGTACGATGAGTCTGATCCTATTTCTTCAATCCACGGTAGGCAGGAGTCTGGTGCAGCCTCACCTGAATGCTGTTTCCTCTAAGAAAACTGTCTTCTGCCCACTCATTTATTTATCTCTGTTCTCGTGTTCAGGCATCAGTGTGTAACCCAAGGAAGCAGGTATCATATGTAGTAATTAAATGCACTATAAATACCAGCATTAAGTCAGAATCTTCATTGCTACCCGAAAAACCAGGAACTTAACAGCAAAAGAAAAGTTTGCTTTCTGGAGCTGTAAAAGAGATAGAGGAAATGAAAAGCTGTCTTCCCTCCTGTATCCAAAGAAAGTGTTTAGAAAGGAAGCAAACTAGAGGGTAAAGAATAACTTGGTTTTGAACAGGAGCTTTGTGGTCTCTGTCTGAGGCAGCCTCATGGCTCAGAGACCCTCAGGGTGAGCAATAGCAGTGGTGTCCTGCTGCAGATGGAAACAGTGAAGTGGTTGATCACGGCTGTGCAATGAGTGAAAAAAACATAATTTCCTTTCTGTGGTTCAGACTCCACAAGCTATGCTTGAGGACTTTAGGGAGACAAGTGAGGCAAACATATCAAACATATACACTGAAATCAAATCAATCTGCCTGACCTTTTATACTTTCTCTTATACTTTTAAAATCTATCTGTTTTTTTTTTCTTGACATCTATCTAACCTGTTTCTAATACATATTGCATCTTGCAGTCCAATTTAACAGTTACTAATACAGATCAGGTAGTGGGGGATGGGAGTAAGCTCTACACCTATTTAGAATGATGCCTTCATTTTGCTCTTTCAGGAATGATATGTATTTCTTGGGGTGGGGAGTGGTGGTGGTGGGGGTTGAATGTCTACCATGGCATCAAGCAAACAGTGAAGAATTTCCAAGTATTGGCACATAAGCACACCTCCTACACATCTTAAAACATAGTGTTAGAAAATACTTTATCAGGCCAGATCAAAGTTCCACCAAACCAACATGTTTTTTCCGGGAGTGGTCAGCAGCAAATGAATGGCAGAAAGTGACACCAAGCCAGGATGGAGCAAAATTCTCCTGGAGAATTTGTGGTTTCTTTGTAAGGAAAGCCCTTGTGGTAATCTCTGTGGCCCTCCTCAGGACTACCTCTAACAGGTCCACAGCCTTCTTATGTTGGGACCCCAGAACTGCAAGCAGCACTCCAGGGTCTCATGAGAGCAGAGTAGAGGGGGAGAATCACTTCCCTTGATAAGTTTTTTCATGCATCCTCACCATACTTCTTTTGATGCAGCCCAAGACAAGTTTGTCTGGGCTGGGAGTTCACATTGCTGGGTCGTGAGCTTCTCATCCACCAACAACCCTAAGTCCTTCTGCTCAGGGCTGCTCTCAGTCCATTCTTTGGCCATCCTGTTCTTGTGCTTGGGTTTACCCCTTGCGCTTGGCCTTGTTTATCTTCATGGGTCTACCTCTCAAGTCTGTCAAATTCCCTCTGGATGGCATCCCTTGCCCCTAACCTTTTAGTGACATGACAAATCATGTGTGTCCAATTAAATTATTTACGATCTGCTCTTTCTCACCTACAAGTGGCATTAACAGCCAAAGGAAGGTAGTTTTGTTAGTTAATACGTTTGGATAGAGTCGTGCCTCAGCACTGTAGAAAAAGACAGAGGCTCAGGATGTTCTTCAAGTCTTTTACTTCTGCACTGGTGCACCTCTACCCATTCATGCTTGATCCATCTTTGGATAGATCTGCTTAAAATCTTTCAAAGATAAAAACTACACAGCCCTCTCAGGCAACTGCTTTCTATACTTAACTACTCCTTATACTCCTCCTAATGTTGAACCTACAATTCTTTTAAGCCCATTACTCCTTGTCCTATCCATGGGAACAAAGGAAGCAGTTTCTAAGACTACAATTTCTATATTTGAAGGCTTATGCTTACCCTTGTTCTGCTTTGACAACTTTCAGTATGAACAGAAAACATGATTTACACTTTGGAATAACATGAGATCTCTATTATCCCAGTGGAAAGGAGGCACAAGGCAAAGTACAGAAAAAGAGATGTCAAACAATCCTGAAGAATTATATAAGGTTTATTTTCATTGCAAAATGACAAATTCATGAAATGACCTACAGTGCTGAAAAATAGTCAGTGTGGCAATCTGAAAAATAACTCCATATTGCCAACAGACCTGTGCTTGCAGCTCTTGAAAGCAAGTCAGAGGCTTTGCTGGGAAATTGTGTGCATTTGTGGGTGCCTCTCTGTTCTCACACAAGAGATGTACGCTTCTGGTTTTATATTTGACTTAGAAGCTCTACTTTATCCCACAGCTTATTAAAATTCAGAATGAGAGAAGTCTATGGGTGGCTGACTTAAGACTGTTCTCTTCAAATATATCTTCTGAGAGTGATAGGCAGTGAACACACAGAATTTTCTGACGCAAGCCTATTTTGAGAATGAAAAAGACTCTTCCAATTCTAAGAAAAGGAATCAAAAATACCCTTGGAACAATGAAAACCTATTCAAATCTGAGAAAAGATTAGATACTTTCTTCTCAAAAACATAAATTCAAGAGGAAAAAATAAATTAAAATCTTAAACCCCAGCATTTTTATTCCACAATTTGCTTCAGGTTACATGGTAAAATGTAAATTTTTAAAACATTAAAACTAAGACTAAAAATTTGATCCAGCATATATTCATAGAAAAACTTAAAGGTAGTTGGAACAGGATGAAAATTAGCATTATGCTTGAGATTTTCCGATCTTTAGAAAAGTTACAGAATTTTGATTAATGAAGTTAAGTGAACCTAAAATTTATTTTAGGTTTTAGGTCTTTATTAAAAAAACCCCAATCCTGTTTCTGCTCCTTTAGAATGAACACCGTGACAAATAGAGGTTTGCTGTAAGGTACTGATCAACACTTAAGATCTGTTTCTTTTCTGTCATCTTTCTCCGTAGCAAATGGGTACAATATTTTCCATGACTTCTTTTTAACTCTCTCTTTTTCTGATTTATCTGCATCTTTGCAGAGTCTACACCCAGGACTAGTTACTCACCGCACACACACAGACCACACACACGTCTGTATGCAGAGAAGGTATTTGTGAAAGGGGAACACCCAAGGGTTTGTAGCTTCATGTTACTGTGTCCTGATATAGAGCATCTCTTCCAGATCATGGGGTGCAGGAGCAGCCTCTTTGCAAATCCACCCTCAATTCTGTTCATGTCTTAGTTTCTTAGTTACAGAGATCCTTTGTGTAGGTAAATCGTAGAAAAGTGTGTGTTGCAGATAAAGGGGAAGAATTGCTGGACCACTTGGACAGTAATTGCTCAGTTGTCCCAGCTTTGCAACTCCGTTCACACATGCTCCATTTTTTGATTAGAGAGCAGTGGGCCTCAGAATGTCGGGCAGATTCTTTCTGCAACTTCACATTTGAGATGATTTATTTGTACTTAAAACACCTGGAAGGTCTGAACATTACCCGCACAGCAGAGATTTATACAGATGAACCCATCTCACTAACACTGGTGAGTGGTTATGGAAGAGTATTACTTGGAGTAATGGAAACTTCTGACTTGTAAACTTGTGGTGTAATTAATTTTTCTATCACTCTATTAAAGTGACAAAGCACACACAGTAGCACATTTCTCCCTCACTATCGCTGAACTGATAGTTTCTAATGAAGCCATTGTCTCTCCAGAGGTTAAGGCTGAAGGCAACTGAATGAAGCTGAATGAAGCACCAAAACTCACTCAACCTCATTCTAGTGGAATTTAGTCCACTCCTGCCTTGAAAAGACATTATAAGTCACGACAGGAATATAATACTTTCAAGAAGACCAGATAAAAAAGCCGTGTACTATTTCAAGGAATAAGGCCCAAGCTGAATTTGGTTGATCATTTTCATATTAGAAATGTGTAATAACAGAATTGATTAAAGGAACAGTATTTTAATTAGGAAGTTGAAGTTAATGAAATAAAATCTATATTTGCTAAGGGGTCATACTGTTCAACCTTTATTCATGTTGATTACTGACAGTGAAGGAGGTGAAGACTGAATTATAATGAGTAAATCATCTCTATCCTGGTAAAATATATAGTTATAAAACATGGTGATTTAATACATTTTAACTGGTATGTTGTTAAGCATTCTGAGTCTTGAAGTGCTGATATGCACAAATCAGCATTAATCTTGGACGCTGACTCTTTTGAAATATGATTGGCTAATTATATGACTATGTGATTTTTAATATAGCTCTACCAATGCATACAAAAAGTAACATTATTCCTTGTATCCTAGGAGTTAAAACAAAGCAAGTTAAATACATTTCTGTTTGAATAATTTCTGAAAATCTTCATGTGTTCAAAGGTTTCGGGCCTTGGCTAAATCAGTTCACTTTTCACACCAAATGTGCATCACCTGGATACTACCTAAATAGTAGATACTAAAAAAATTTGCATGCTAGCAACTCAAGATCTGATTTAATCTGAGCATTTCATTATTTGAGACATGAGGAAAACTATACTATAATGTAATGTCAAATCAGAATATGTTGAGGAGGATGACTGTCAAAAAATAGAAGGGTTGATGTTAGTTTTACATGTAATAAAGATTTTATGGGGCTTTAAGCAAAAATAATATACAAAAATGTGTTATTTAGTTGCTTGATCTGACAGATATTTATAGAAATAGCTAGAAACTCTTGCATAGATGGGAGCGTCAGGAAACAGAAACGACAACTGCAGGTTGTTTGCCTGGTTTTGTTGATAGCTCATTACTTGAAATAGCCTTCAGAGAAAGACATTAACGAATGCACAATTGGTTTTGGTCTTTCAAAAGAAAAATCAAAGACAGAACTGCTTCTGAAGCTGTCATCTCCTAGCTGTATTTTTGAGAAACTTTATGTGCGTTTTTTTCTCTTTTTATTATAAGATATATAACTGGTATTATCTAGCAATAAGAAAATAGACAGATTAATTAGTTGTGCAGCAATTGCTCTGTCAGAAATCTAATTACTTCTTGCTGCTCCATAAGTCCTTGTCATGGGGAATCTCCCAGTACAAGGGTTGGGTAAAAGTAATTAGTATTTTCTAATCATGTTCCCCCTTATTTTGCACTACATTGGACTTAATATGCCAGTTTCACCTACCATCAGATAGAAGCTCCGTGGCAGTTTGTTATTTCATCTAGCTGTGCTCTTGTAACTAGAATAGTAAATGATTCATACTCCGACAAAGCCTTAACTCCACTCTCCCAGCTGCAAACAACAGGGCCAAAGGAGTACCCTGAGAAGTACAACAGAGAAATAGTACAGGTGCCACAGAGCCTGCATTTTGTTCAAGTGCAATAATTCGGTTGGGAGGCACAGAAATTCCTACTCACAGGAATGCAGTCAAGGTGTTTCCAACCAACCAGCTGAAAACAAATATCTTCCTTCTGCAGTGCTCAGAGTCAGAACATAGAGCCCAGGAAAGGAAACAGTTTTTAGTTTTTTATCCGAGGCTTTCTTACACAGGTGGTGACTCTTACGTTCCTCTAAGAGTGACGCCCATCCTGAGCTCAGGTTACACACTCTTTGATTCCCTGAGATGGGTGTTGTCTGAACCTTGAGTCATACATATAAGAGAAAAGGAGATAATTACTCTTCAAAATAAGTAGCAATGGTTTTATATCATAATTTCATTCCTAATTTAAATAGGTTTCTATGATTTTATAGCACTGATGGAGAAGCACGATATTCATCTTAAGTAAGGCCAGTGTTAAACTGGTCTGAGCTCACTTAAATAATCGGTAGCAAGTTGTAGGCATTGTGCACAGAGTGATTCAGGCCAAGATAAGGAAAATTGTCCTCTGCTGGGAATTTGGCGTGAATACATCCAAACATCCATTGTGTGCTGAGAATCTGGGAAGATAAAACCTCCACTAATGTATCCCTCTCTCAGATGGGAATATTGGCTTTTTGGGAAAACAGAGATGTCATTATTCTTCAGGTGGGTGGACAGGTGCCAAGTCGGGAACAGGTTTAACAGACACCTGTTCTTTAAAAGAGGGCTAGGTCTATGGTGGGAATCTATTCAAGATTAAGAACCTACTCATGTTCAGGAGAGAAAATTCTTCACCTTGAATCCTTTTTATCCGGAAATGGCATTGTAAATTCACATTCCCACATACCTCTGCACCTTCTCTTTGTGCTCAGAGGCACGTTCTGACATCTTCTGCCGCCTTTTACCTTAAAAAGCTATCACTTAGATGTGCCAAGGGACAGCTGAGCCTGCCAAACAGAATGAATGTTTTCCCCTGACTCCGAGGAAGCAAGTGTCTGAAAATCCTTCCAAGTCTGGGAATTCCCAAACAGAACTATCCTGGAGGGTACAAACTTCAAACTTCAAACAGTTATTCGTGGGAAATTTCAAGGAAGAAATAAGTTTTCTGGTCTTGATTTCGGCTCCGTTTATTCTGTCTGAGGATATTGTATCCTGTCACTTCTAGTGATTTAGTGTCTGGGAGCTATCAGAGACAGACCAAGGTGAATCTGGATGTATAGATACACTAAAAAATAGTTTCTAAGGTTGCTCTCTTTTCCACGTATGCAGCAGCTTTAATGGTGACCCTCTCCCTAAGGGCTCTTAAGACAGAATCCAGAGCCTCATGCAGTGATACTAAAATTTTATATGCTTATAAAAACTGAGAATTTACTATCAGAAGGAGGTAAATTACTTCTAGGATTAGTTCTAGACTCCTGCAGGTTAACTGCAAGGGTATTTTTGAGCTGCTGTCTTCTGAAAGTGAATTTTATAAAAAATGGCTAAGGTTGTACATGTCTATTTTGTTATTATAATCTATATCAGTGACCAAGAACCAGAAACCAAGTATTATTTTTAAAAATTTACTGATCAATATTCATTAATGACATTGCTGCATAAAATTTATTGACACTTTATTGCAAATGATTTTTCTTTAAGATATTCACTTTAGAAAAAATGCAACTTTTATCTTGATAGAAGAGGAATTAAAAAGTCCTTAGGTCTAATAATGCATGTTCTTTCAAAGTACTGCATAGAAAAAACTCAAGAATTAAAAAAAATCTTTCTACAGTTCTACAAATTATATCGTTTTTGATCCCAATTTACAAAACTTTACAGCTAGAAAATTTTGCCTTTATATGATTTTTTTTTTGTGGACATTCCCCTCGCTGTGATTCAATTCATTATGGTTGTATGACACTGGGAATGTAGTTCTCATAACTATTTTAATGAAGCTATTTTAATTATGGCATTTTAAGGGACTTTCAAATCAGACACAGTAGCTGTAAGGAACACCAATAAATATTTATTTTCTTTGACTGTTTTGAAGGGTGGTGGTTTTTTGTTGTTTTTCATCCCAGGAAAAATCTAATTTAAAATGAAATGCTAACCTTATTTTGTATCAAGTCATGAGGAACAGTTAAAAAGTAATGTTTATGAACTACGCTTCTGCCCATAAGTATTTCAGGAAGTGATGATTTCTGCAAAGCACTCTTTGCCCTGGCAGCCTATAACAACTAGGAGATGCTTCCTGTCAAGATTCACAAATGTCTCATCCTCCTGTAAATCTGAGTTTAGATATTGTCCTCTACGCTCCTTCTAAAAACAAGGCAATAGTGAGCAGAAAGTCAATATCATATTATCTCATGACACTGTTGATTTTTATTTTCCTATCTTTATGTATTTTTGTATTGCTTTTACTCTTTTGTCTGAGTTTATCTCGAAGTATTTTATTTAGCCTATTCCTGCACAGGTCTTAACATCCCAGACTCCCAGATTGTGTCTATGAATCTTAAATTCTAAAGTAATGTTAATGATAGATTCTACTCACTGCTCCTAGTTCGGTATCTTTCCAGCTATTGGTTTCAGGCCTGACAATATTTTAGTCCATTTACTACTCCCTGTCTGAGCTTTTTACAGGCGAATCCTCTCTCACATACTTAAAAAGACTGGAAGAGTTTGAGCATTCGGGAGAAAACAGGTAAATCAGTCAGTTAAATCAGAGATTGTTCTCAGCCAGTCCTCACATAAACAACTCTTGAACTCAGAGTCACTGTACAAATCACGGAGTACAATTTGCTTTATATTTCAGAATTAGCATCTTAATTGGGTATCTCATTATTAGATCTCAAAAAAGAAGTCCCAACGATCTGTGATATTTAATTAAGATGCAGTAAATTGTTTTCTAAATTGAATTTTGTATTCCAGTGGATATGGTTATTGGAAAAATCAGTTGAATGGAAAAAAGTATCTTAATAAATATTTTTTTCTGCATTTGAAGCAAGTTCTGTTCTTGAATTAATGCTGATTAAGGAAAATTCTCTAGAGCCTTGAATTATCTTTACCTTGAACTAAATGATTTGCAAACATATAAATCTAATTTTGCAGTATTTGCCTTGCTCTTTACCTAAAAATATATTAGAAATGAGAAATTCTTGTTTATGAGACAGTCCCAGTTTTACGCCATCCATTCAGCTTGCCTTTGCTGTATGATGTTCCCTTGAAGCGTTAGGTCAGGAAGACTAACTAATTACTGTGCCTTAAAGTCATGCCAGATTAATTCTGAGTGTGTAAGAGGAATTTGTCATTCATTAATTCCCATTTCAATTTCAATGTTCAAAAAAAATGTGTTGAGAGAAGATAACTCTGTCAGCCCTGAACATTACTTGAGTTACTGTTTTGAGCAAACTAGTTCAATTGACACTGTTCATTACCAGGCTTTTGTCAACAGCTGGCCTATGATTTTTTACTGTTATGCCTCCATCCCGCTTTATGTTCAGCGACACTAATCCAGAGATTATTAAATATCCGCTGTACAGGGATGTGCATAACTAAATCATTCCCTATCTGTACAGAGAGAAAATTTAACCTGAAACATTGTTTTCAAAAATTGCTACTCAGCAAAAACCAAAACATCAGGGGGTTATCAACATTATTCTCATACAAAATCCATAATGCTGATGCACCAGCTACTGAGAAGGAAATTGACTGTATCCCAGATAAAATTAGGACATCTTTATAAACCACAATATTCATGATCTACTTCAAGAAGGTCATTATATTCAATAAACTCACATTTAGTATGCATGCTTGTATCAACCAAACCCTCAGTTGCACCAGGGAAGTCTTAGATTAGATATCACGAAAAATTTCTTCACAGAAAGGGTTATCAAGGTTTGGAACAGTTTGCCCAGGGAAGTGGTGGAAGGGTTTAAAAGATGCAGTGGTACAGTGGACAGGTTTTAGTATGGAGTTGGCAGTGCTGTGTTAATGGTTTAATTCAATTATTTTAGTGGTCTTTTCCAACCCAAATATTCCTATGATTCTATGATTCTGGTTGGAAATCAGGGACATTTTCAAATCTTAATGAGACAAGAAATTCCACATTTTAAAAGATCCTGGACTGTGGATCCTAGGAGACAAGATTTATTGGAACAACAGGTTCTTTTGCTCTGTTATGAAAGTGATTTTCTTTTTCTATTTTTTAATCCTGGTAACGGTGCTATTCTTGAACAGTAGAGACATATATGTGTTCTACACTTTTCTCACTTTTAACATTTTTCCCTTTGATTTTGTGTTTATCTGCATCATCTCTCTTATGAAATCACCATCCTGTAGGAACAATAAGTAAAGTAATTAGGAATTATCATGGAAATCTATGTGAGATGTTAAATAAGCACTTTAAAAATGAATGTCTCATGATGACACTAATTTAAAAACAAGCTCTTTGAAATTGTGCATTTTGTTATGGCAGCTGAACTGCTGGCATGCCAAGGAGCTCACAACACATAGAAGCTTCAAGTAGGCTGAAAAGCCCAACGAAGGAGAATCACTGGGTTAAAAATACCGAAGTGCTTCATGCGGGCGCGATGTATCATTGTAAGGGAGATGAAGTGTGTTTGTTCTGAATCAAAACTCTTGGCTGGCTGTCGATGGTGCAGGGTCATTGAGATGTTAACAGGAAGGGAAAACTTGCTCAATTTTATGTACAACAGAGGGGTTTTTTGAGCCATGGTCTTTCAGTCCTTGAACCTTCAAGCATTTTTCAAATATCCCAGGTGTTACCTTTTCATGTGGGAGACCATGTCTGATGTGATGCATCCCAGACCATCTGAGATACAGGAGTTTTGGGCTGCAGGTGGGGCAGAGTCATTTGATCCTCTGTGTTGGACACATGGGTTCAATCACTCTGAAATTACTACTGTATGGGTATGCTCTTCCCCATGATAAAAAGGCAATTTCTATTCAGTCTTATTCATAGGGTCTTTTGGGAAAAAAAAGATGATGAGCCCTAAATAGATCTTTTAAGATCCATATGAGCCAATAAGTTTGAAAGATACAGTACATAGCATCCATTGTGTTTATTTAGCATTTGGGTTGGAAATCTATGGCTCCTGCTATAAATCATCCTCTCTGCTCTCTATAGATGAAAATCCAATCAACTTAATCAGCTAATGTTAGACTCTGAGACTGGATGTTTTGAACAACCTAATAATAAGGTTTCTCATACTCTTAGTGAGGGAAAAATGTATTTTCATGCTTTAACTCAAATACATTGTTGGACTTTCCTTAATAGCTGAAAATTATGTTTCCTTATAACCAATTGCACTGCTGTAAATGAACTCATAGAGTGTATGTGCCAAATGGGCTAATTCTCCAGTCCCGATTTGCATGAAGATGGTCTCCCAGGAAGAATGTATTCACACAAGTTCAGTTCCATTCTAATGGTCTGAACCTGGAGTGAGTTTAAACATCTTCAAATGCAGAAAGAGCCCACATCCATCTGCATAACTATTACCGAAGTCACTTTTTCCTGCTCATGGAAAAAGTCTGTGGTAACCCTTAAAATCAAGACTTGACTTTGCATATCCTAAAAAGAAACCTCTCCATTTTAATTCATACTCAATATCTCTTCAGAGTCCAAATTCTGTAAGTAAAGCAGCTGTTCTTTATGCCTATGGATTGCTCAGAAGACACTGAGATGTTTAAAATCAATAATGAATAACACTTAGGATTGGTTATGTATGTGGCATTTTCTCTTTCTGGAAAAGAACCCAAAGGCATTTTCTTTTCCTTCCTCCTTGAAAGTGTCCAATCAAACCAGTCTGGCCTTCTTTGATTTGAAAGAAATGTCGGGTTTGGGGTTTTGTCCTTCATTCTACAATTAATTATGACAATGGATTTATAGCCACTTGCAAACCGTTGCCATAATAACTAGCAAGAAAACAGTATTTCTATTACTCATAGAGATGAATTGCAAACTTTAAAATGTGAATTCAGCTAGTGCAAATAAAACTAATAAGACATGTATAAATGTCATTAAATAGCAGTTCAATTTTCATTTTTGTTCTCAAAGCCCCTAGAGAAAAATCAAAAAGAAGCATAATGGGGAGATCAGATGCTACATGTCAGTATACAGGAAAATTAAGTTGCTACTACTTTTTCCCTGAATATTTAGATATAATGGCTTCTGATGTTAAGGATGAATGCCATGTGATGAAAAACGAAATTAATGGATAAGGGCTAGAAAAAATATTATCTAAAAATGGAGGAAGACTTGCTACAATAATACATGGGAAGACAGAAGAAATAACTTATATGCTGAGAAGAATGTAAACCTTAAACTGAATGGAAAGGAAAAATGAAACAGAGATTCTGAGGAGCAAGAAAACTGCTGTGATAATGAATCAGATCATCAGCTGCTCATATATTTTGAAAAAAATTTTCTTAGGAGGAATTGAAATCTTCCTTAATTCCTCTGGGCCATTCCCACCATCCCAGTTCCATCCAAGAAACACACTGAAGATTGACAAATAAGGGAATTTGTTTTGTCCATCTCAACCCCAAACGTCTGTTTGTCAACCCCAACTAGTACCTTGAAATTCATTGTGGTAGTTAAAAATAAATCTGAAGATCCCATTCCTTTTACAAACTCAATATGTTCCCATTCATCTTATATACTATCACTTCAATTTTCCTGAGTCATTTTTCTTCTGTAACTTCTAGAAAATAAATGATTATGAATGCTTCCAAAAAACTTAACTGGTGGTGAGCAGAAAGCCCAACGACAAGACAAATATTTTAACTCAAAGAGAAAAGAAGATGTGCCTTGTAATACATTCCCCATTTGCACATGTGTGAGGGTGTGAATCAGGTACTGCTGAAACCAACAACTCCCAGAGACCTCTCATCACATGAATTTTGTAGAAATGTGAGTTTAAACCAGAACTTGAAGCTGGTCCAGGCAAAGCTCTTACTTTTAAGATATAACATTTGTATTCATGGCAAGCCAATAACACGTCATTTGATGACAACAGAATTGTGCAGCTCAGCTTGTGATTATTTGAGAACCAATATAGAAGAGCTGCAACACCAGTCGGTTTTTTAACTGCTATTATTTTATGAGATTTCAACAGGAAGCAGAGGCAGCTGGAAATGACTTACCAAGATCTCCCCCACAGTATTTCATTATCAACTTGTGGCACACAAACAAAAAATCGTTTGTTGGATTTGGTGGAAATTTTACAGAAAGGAATTGGGCTGCATATGCATGCCTATGTCCTTCAAATTGAATGATTTCAAGTTTTTTAAAAGCTTCATAGGTTGCCATGCATTAACTCCGCAGAAGTTTTGTGGCCACTTAGCATGTGTTCAGGTTCAAAATCTGGCATTACCAAACTTTTTCTCTGTAGATGCTGACAAACTGCAGTTTGGGACAGGATTTCCAAAAAAGTTATCCATACACACTGGCTGGTTCAGTTCTTTGACTAAATCTGTAGTGTAAATCAAGGTAAACAGACTTATAGGTTAGGAGGAAAGGTCTAGTCAACACATTGAAGCAATAATATTTGTATGCCCTGTAGACTAGAATTGTTTGACTTACATGAAAACATCTCTGATCCTCAGAAAAATAATGTGAGGGCACTGAGAATGCTTGAGACAGGACCCATTTTACTTAATTTCAACCAGCTAAAATTTAGATATCTGACCCAAATCGGTAAATTAGTTTTGCTCTATGATAAATAGAAAGAGATAAATATTTCTGGAGAACAATTCATCTGTCTCTAAAACAGAATCCTTTGTCATTTCATCACTTACAGAAGGAATACAAGAGGTCAGTTTTAGTTGTTGCATCTGTTGTGGTTTAAGCTGAAAGCACATCTTACTCTGTCTGGCCCCTAGCTGCCACTGGAAATGAATATCCTTTAAGGCTTGTTTTGCATCTGCTAGCCTTTTGCAGATGCCTCATATGCTATGTGGTGAAGTAGATACTTGTATATAGGCAACTGCATCAAATTCCAGTTGGTGAGATTTCGGTAGATAAAAAATTACAGGTGATTTTAAATTTTAAAATTTAACCTTACCCTTATGGTCTTGAAAATCTTCCTCTTCCCTGAAAGGACCTATCAATTTGCAATAATCAACAAAGCAGTAGTAAATTTAGTTCGACATAAGATATTTGATAGAAGCACAGTGTCAACATCATGGTCAAGGGGAGAAATTCAGAGGTTTCTTTCTCTTGAATGTTATGCAAAACATACACTATAATAAAAACTGCATGGTCCCAAGTACTTAGGAATGCTCAAAGCATAATCTAAAGTAGAAAAAGAATGGAGGGGGAGGTTCATATAGCAGAGTTATCACCCACCCTAGTAAAAAGGGGTTTTTAAATATGTTTTTGTAATTTTCTATGGTGGATCTTTTCACCATGCATCTTGAGACAGAATCCCAGGCTAATTATTTGATTACTATAAAGAACATGTATATCAATTTGCCTAGAGTCTCAGAAAGAGAGTAGGCAAACACGTAAAAACAAAATATATTGAACAAATACATTTCCACATGGCTGCATAATTATCAGTAGCTTTCATCCAAAAGGTAAGTTTTGTTTTCCATGAAAAAAGCAATGAAAATTTACATATTTTTGTTTCTTTTTAGTGGCCGTCATGTATGCCCAACTCTAGAATTTATTTCTGAAAACTCTTGATACGCATGGCTATTTGCATATGACATTTGCTTTGGATGTCTTATTCCTCAGTTATAGCTCAAGAAGATATTAGAAAGTGTTTCATGTATGTGACAATTCATTTTTGCAACAGCTTATGTGTATGTGTGGGCTTGGGAAGCTACATGTAATATTTTGAATATATTCAGTTACTTATTTCTAAACATTTACATTATTTCAACCAAATTTTTGACACTCATCTCCATTTTTGAAATTCAAATACAGACCTTGAAAAATTTTATGCATATGCCAAATTTTATTTGTAGTTAGGTTTCTCAGCAAAATTAGACTGTTTTTAGGCAACCATTACCGAATTTTTTAGCTTGCGAATGAGCCACCTATCCAAGTTTCCATTTTCCATCACTGAATACAGCTAAGGGAGGTGAATCTCCACATCTGATTCTGCCTGTCTGACCTCTTCCAGCTATCTGATCACTTTTATCATCCTCCTCTGGACTCTCTACAACAGTAGCACATCCTTCTTATGGTTGGGGTCCCTGAGCTGGACACAGCGCTCCAGGTGGCATCTCACAAGAGCAGAGGGTCAGAATCACCTCCCCTGACCTCCTGCCCGTGTTCCTTTTGATGCAGCCTAGGATATGATGCACCTTCTGATCTGCAAGTGCACATTGACAACTCATGTTGAGAATGTCGTCAACCAACACCCCCAAACTCTTCTTCTCAGGGCTGCTCTCAACACATACTTCACCCAGACTATATCGGTGACTGGGCTTGCCCCAACCTTGCTCTGGAATAAATTATCTTTTGAGAGTGGTGGGGAGCCCTCATGTTAGGTTATGGCTCAGAATGAATCTCTATGTGCAGTTTCTGAAGCCCCAGGCACCTTAACAACTTTCAGTTGCATCACATAAAATAGTTCAGTTGAATGTATTTGTTTCAGTTTTTTATTTTAATATTTGAAATTCACTCTAAGTATAAAGTGAAGACTGGGGCCTCAATGTGCCTAATAATATAATGTGTCTAATCCTTAAATATTTATACATGCTACAAATAATTTTGCTAAGGACGAAAACTTTCAGGGTATCATTTCACTCTCAGTTCACCCTGATTATAATGGACTCTAATCAACTGAAGTGTTACTTCTGAGATTTTTTTATCAAGTGGAAAGGTTATTTTGTATTGGTTTCTAAAAGATTTGATTAATAAGAGTTGGAGGTTTTTTTAGAAAGTGCCTCATTAAAAAGGATTTTCTTAAATTCTACTACTTGTTGCAATATGGAAAACCAGTTTTGACTTAGCAGCATTTTCTGATAGAACAGAGCACAAAAATTATAGAATTGAGTATAAGAAGTATAACTGAGATGCTGTTAACTCACATCAGTCTCCCAATAATTGTTTATGCTTATCCATGTCAGTCTTGCATATTAATCTCTAAATGCTGGCTGTGAAGTAAAAACACTTAAGAAAACATATGAAGAAATGTCGCTAGCAAACAGACAACAGGAGGTATGGCAGTAGAAGTGGAGTAACAGTGGTCCATGCGAAGTAAATACCCCACAACTCCTCAACATTCATTGGCAGTTCTGCATTCAAGTGCTGCTGCGAGAGTCGGACACCACAATCTGTGGGTGATGCACACAGGGAATAAGAAAAAAGAGTTATCAAAACCTGTACATCAGGGCCCAGAATGTTAATTCTCTTCCTGCTTGTTCCTTCCTTCAGGATGCAATATCCAGCTCTGGCATCTACAGTGGTACAAATTTCCTCATCATCAAATTCTCATATCATTTCAGGTCTCGTCTCCTTTTTATGCACCGTTTTGTAGCACAGTGCAGAAGTCATCTATGCAATGGGTTTGGGGTGTGTGATGCACTTGAGCCTCGTGTGCCTAGTGTCATCATTCTCATCAGCTGCAACAGAGAAGAAACAAGTGATATGTGACTCTACCTGAAATTCTTCAAACCATGCAAAGGTGTTATCCATCCCCAGTTTCATGTCCAGCACAGGAAAGGTTTATTAAAGAAGCTTGGAACCTGACCAAATATCTTCTTTAATCAACAGCATTTCTTGTTTGTTCCACCTTTCCCCAAATTCCTGGTATTACATTACTTCACAGACACTTCCCCCCCGCCCCCACCCTGGATTTCTTGGTCCCTTTATTTCAGATGACTGCATTTCTGTTTGTTAATTTTCACATGGCTTAAATGTCATCTGGACCTCCTTTGTTTCACTGTCTCCTTGTTTGTCCCTCTACCTCCTCTCTGCTTACAAGACTAAACCTTTCAGGCAATCCTGTCTGAATCTCTGGTGAGAATTGCAGCCTTGCAGGCTGCAAGGTGCAGACGCGTCCTGAATCCAGATGGAATGTGCTGTGACTCAGCAGTTCAAGTGGGTACCAACCCTCTCCCATGCACATCAGCCCCAGCAGAAGTAGTTTAGGGCAAAAATGCCCCCAGGGCCACTTGTGTGCGTAATTTGCGCTAGCACAGATTCTGTGTGGGATGTGGGTGACTGTAAGTGCAATGAGCTATGTAATTTGCTCAAAAAAGCATAGGAAAACAGTTAACTACCTCAGAATATATTTGTGTTACTAAGTAACAGATGTTGCCCCTATATCATTTAAATAGTTATTAATCTCTGCCTACACCAGATGAAATACAGTAAGTCATAAATTTACGTAAAGAAATTAAATGGTTGAAGCAGCACTTAGATGTTTAAAACACATGGGAAAATATTACCTCACACTCAGAAAGAAAGACCTTCATGTCACAATCAGGGAGGAGTGAGTCTTCAGTAGACTTTGTTGGTTTTATATACCTCCTCAGCAAGTAAAAGAGTGATTTATTTAGTAGAAGTTTCCAGGAGGTCGAGATCTAGTCTTTCTAAAGTTCTGGTAAACTTCATACGTAAAATCTTTAACCTGAGGGTCTCTAAATTTTGCTAACAGCAGCAAGCCATTCTTAAATCACACTTTTATGTACTATTACAGATAAAAACCGTTGATTTTGTCACAGAGTACATTAAAAGCATTGAATGTTACCCCAAATCTTTTGCAACTGATCCTGGCATGAAACCAACATCAATGTGGCTATTGGTCACAGCCAACCAGTCCTACTTGAAAAGGATGGAGCCTAAGTCAGTAGCAGCACCACACCATTCCACTTACAGTGGTTTTGGGAGCCAGACTAGTATCTGCCCAATCTTGCATTGTGTTAGAGAGGTATACAAAACCTCTCTGTTCTATCTCCTTGTCTTCTGCATCTCAGAGCTTGAGTTGCCAGTACCCAGACACTGCCATTCAATGCCATCCAGTGATTGAAAGGACAATTGAATTCCACTTCTGTTGGCAATGCCAAGTGATAGAAAATATTGCTGCTTTCAAAGCTAACTGGAAATTTCCTGAAATTCCCTATCAAAAAAAAGGCAACACTTCGGAAAAAAAAAAGAAGGTTGAACTCTTTTCCTTGCACTGTGCTTGGGTAAACAGCAAAGGGAAAGGAACTGAATTTTCACTGCCCACCAAGGATCATTACTGAAACTGACATATACTTGACAGGAGAGAAGATCCCTATGGAAATCGAAGTAGAAGTGAGACTGAATGCTCACCAAAAGAACAATTGAAAAATATGTAAACTGACACAAGATTCCAGAGCAGCAAACTGGAGTACCTAGACATAGAAGCACAGGAAGTGAAACAAGGCATAGGAATAATAGCACAGGAATAGACAATCCCTCCAGAAAACACATAGTGATATAGTTGTCATGGTTCAGAGCATTGGTACTCCTGGACGTGGTGATTTAGGAAGGTAGAAACACTAGTTATTGTTGTGGGGTTAGAGATATGATAGACCTTGTAGAGATAAAAAGGGAGATAAAGCATGAAATAAGCTCTTTTTAGGTTGAAACAACCTTAGAGTGACTGAAGAGATTCTACTACTTTAGGGTTGGGTATCAGCTGCACTTGGAAACTGAAGTCAGCATTTCCACAATCTGGGTCTTAATGGGAAACTTAAACTTCCCAGAAACAGAATAGAGAACAAACATAAACATTAATGATAAGGACCTCCTGTTCCTGAGTGTGCTAGCCACAAGATTGTCTCTTGGCCAATAAAGGACACATTATTCAGACCTGTTACCAGTAAACAAGAAGGATACTAAGGGAGGCAGTTTTCTCTGTCTCTTCTTTAGCCTCCCCCTTGTTTACTGGTAACAGGTCTAAAATAATTTGTCTAAGAGCATTAGATTAAGTGGCTGAAAAGTATAAAGCTGTGTCTCAAGCTGTGTAGAGAAGTGTTTTGAGCCCAACAGGACTACCCAGCAACTCAAAAAGCAGAGAGCTTATAACAAGTGGACAGAAAGAATGAATAAAAGAAATTAGATCTGTGGCATCTCAAAGTATAGGGATAAAGCAAAACTCTCTGTAAAGAAGTACAGTTATTGAAAACTAGCAGTAAAAGGTTCTTCCATCATGTAAAGAAAAAGAAACCCAGGAAAACAAGATGCAAAGTTGCTATGCAACAGTGACTAAAGATAATCTAGCTATGGTCAAAATCTGGATAAATACTTTCCTTTCACTTTTCCGTAAGAGTGGTTTTTCCAAATATGAGAAAATAGCACTATTCATTAGTTCATTGGATACAGAACTGAAATTCCACTATTTGAGGTGGGAGTAAAACTGAGGACATACCTGAACCCTCTGTTAAAAGTTGTCTTTAGCACTGTGTCAGGATTAGAACCCTCTGTTTGGACTAGACCGACTCTTAGTCTGAAAGACTGTAGACTCTGGAGGAGTCAGAGAGTAATTTCCAGAGTATGTGAAAGCATATCTGAATATGTCCAATGAACCAACAAACAGCTGGACATGACAAAAAAGGCCTCTTTGTGTTTGCCTGCAGCAGTTGTATGGACCAACAAAAGGTAGAGATAGAGTAGAGAGTACACTGTTTACACCACATCTGGAAAAGCTGCTCGTTCAGTTTGATTGAGATGTAGCTAATGCACCCAATGATTCAAAGGAGCTTTTCATTCCAGAATGCTGCTGAAATTGGTAAATGAATTTGTGAGGGTAGTAGGAAGGCTTCCTGACCAAAAAAAAGGCTATGTTTAAGAATGGTGATGTGCTGCAGGTAATTAATGACTTGCAAGTTTTGTTCCAAGGTGTACAGAGGTAAGCAAAAAAATTGAATAAAATGAAATAAAATGCAAGATACTCACAAAAGGTAAATTGCACAGGAATTACCTGCTAACTTTCTTTGAGAAGACAAATAATCCTCTGGTAAAAGTGAATGTATTCCATCTATCACCTGAATTTCTGCAAGGCAGATGGTATAGTGGCGCTGAAAAAAAAAATTAGCTGTTGTAGGATTACTGCTTTAGAATGACCCTGCTTGACCAGAGAGATTGGACCAGATGATCTACTGTGGTCACTTACAACCTAACTCATTCTGTAATTCTGTGAAATGAAATTAAGTATAAACATTTTGAAAAATCACAAAAAAATGTTAACACTTCACGATTACTAGTTTTGTTCAGAGAGAAAATATCACAAATAGAGGAAGGGTCTTGGGGCCATGTTTATTATTTTCACAAAGGCTCAGAAAAATAAAAGAGTGCAAATGAATATTGATGATATATCAAAATCGAGAGACATTGCCAAAACAAAGAAGAATCAGAAAATTGAATTAGACAAAAACAGTTGTGAAAAGGGAAAATGTAATGCTGGAATGTACAAAATTTTGCATCACCACACCAATTAATTTTTAAATGGTTTGGCTGAGGTGAGATTTTTCAGTATTTGCCATCTATGAAAAGACTTCCACTGTAAGTATGCACTTAAATGGAAATATCACAAAACAAACATATGGAAATAGTAATTCATCATTGTTTATGTTCTATGACTGTGCTGTTTGTCTTAAAATGAGCTGATAATACCTCCAACAGGAATCAGGTAATATTTCTGTGCTTATAGAACCACTGTATAAGGTACAGCTGAGACAAGATACTCAGAGAGTGAATCAAAAATTTTGGTCTGATCCACTATGCTTACAGTCTCATCTGGAAGACTCCATAGCGTCCCCCGTGTTTATAAAAATACAGTATAACTGGAACAGGCATGAAAAAGCACTGTGGCAGGGTTTGAAAAATTGAAAGACTGCTTCAGGAAAATGTAAGAGAGAAAGCTTGTTCAGTGTGGTGCAGTGAAAAAAGAAAGACGTCGTGTTTCCTTTCAGTAAATGCAGCATGACAGAGTAAACACAATATAAAAGTTGAAGAGGGAGAAATGTACCTTAAGAACAAATCCCAGCAACAAGTCCTTGGGCAAAGGTGACGAACAGCCTCCTGAGTGGCATTAGGGAGAGCACTGACAGCAGGTTGTAAGAGGAGATCTTTCTTCTCTACTCAGAACTGGTAATAGATAACTGGTCTGCTGTGTCCAGTGAAAGACTTGTCTGTCTGAAAACTTTTTTGCACATCTGTTGAACATTCAAGTAGTGGCAATGAAAACCAAGCTTCCAAAACCCAGCTAGATTTCAGAGAGAACCTGAGCAGTTAAGAAAGCGATTATGTGACATTTAGTTGTGTCATCAGGAAAATGGTTTTAGTGATCCAGGAAGATTTTCCCAATCCTACATTTCTCTCAGATTTTTAGTGAGGCTGCTGAGCAGTGAATGAGTTACAGACTTGCCATGAGCAAGTATTTCTAAGTCTTCTAAATTCTTTTTTGCAACTCAGCAGGAGCAAGCCACAGTAAAAACGTACTCAAGTACATTTTCAGCACAGTTTAAAAGTCTTTGATTTCATCAGAACTGGGGTTGGTCATAGCTTTAGTTCATCTTAAGTATTCCATGAGAAGCAGCTATGTGAACGTGTGTCTTCTGTCAAGCAATACCAGGACAAGAGCAGCTATTTAGACTGATCAATAGGTCCAATAAGGATATGAACATGTTTGAAGGAGAAAGAAGCTTTTACAACTAAGCACCCCAAGCAGAAGTGATCATGCTTCACAGTGTATGAGAATGACATTGAGACTGGATATGACTGCCCTTCCCATGAAAAGGTATCTTGTCATGTACACAGAACCACCGCACTCAAGTTCACCTTTAAATTGATCATACTCAAATTCATTTGTCTATGTTTCCTGCACTGACACTTTGCCCAGCTATGGCCATGTGGCCAGTTTCTGCAACCGCAGATACTCTTATAGTATAGAATAAGACAAGAGTATGATATCTTAGCATTTTTGAGGATTAAAATAAGATAAACTGAAACAGGAGAAAAATAAATGTAGGGAATAACAAGTTATGGCTAAAGGCTAAATTAGATGACCTCTAAATACATCAGCAAAAACACAAAAACAATTAAATGCTAGAATAAGTTTAGCAGGAAATATTTAGCGCCACTTTTCAGTGTCATTAAGCTTTTTAGATATTTAAGTGCTTTGCTGAACTGAGACATAATTGACTGCTGTGAATGGATGAAAAAGATTTTAAAGTAACTAAAAAGAACATATTTTCCTTTAGAGTTTGAAATAATGCAAGGAATTACTAATTCAGTCATCTAGAAACTTAGAAAGTAAAGCTTAGCCAGGTAGATGTCTGTGTTATTGTCCAGGAATTAATCTTTGGTTTTGTTTTCTTCTATAAGGATTGTCTCTAGTACAATTCCACATCAGCAAACAAACAAACAAAAAAAATTAGGTATGATGAAGGCATGAAATAAAGAATTATATTTAATCCATTAAAGATAATTATTTGACTATTTTTAGACCTCTATCTATACAATATATAAGAATGCAAATTTAATACAAATATAAAGCGTTGACCATTCGGACCCGTAACTAGAGATAGAAAAGCCAGAACATCAAATTTAGAATGTCTGGTATTTCTCAAATGTATTCAGGGCCAAGAACTTCCCTTGAAATCATTCAGCTAAATCAAATCATCCAAATTGTTAAATTATCCATAAGGGAATTAAGAAAGAAGTCTAAATAAATGGATTTGTTTTACATTTAACAAATTATAATTAGAATGAATCCATAATCCCTTTCACTGACAACTTTGTAAAGATTAAAAATTAATCAGGTTCTTTCTTCTCTTCTCTTTCACCCTGAAACTTTCTCTTATAATGTTCAAAAGTCCAACTGCAAAGTTAACCGTAACTTTTTTGTACTTATTTCAACTGCTGTATGAAAAAAATTCTGTTTTTCATAAATATTTTCCTCTCATTTTGCTATCAAATAATTAATTTGTCTTCCATTGTCCTTTCTTGTGTGCTATACTGTCTACACTGTCTTAACTATTTGCTATACTTCATTTATATATTTTCATATAGATAGATTTCATTATCAGAATAGACAGTATGACAATTTACTAAAACAGATTAACTGAGTCCCCCATGAGCAAAATCTACCAATTATGAATGTCTCTTTTAGACAAGGTTTTTAGTTTGAAAAAGTCAAACTATAAAGCACTAGTCTATTCTTCATGCCCATATTCCATAATCTAAGTGGCATCTTTGTGTGATTTCTGTAGATTAGGTTAGAGACTCAGAGTGATATTTGTCCGCTTTACCTGCATACTGACTGTCTTGTATAACATAGTTATTTAGCCTTCTTCTGTCATGTAGGTAGGTAAATTGCCTCTCCGTTAGTATTTCATCTAACATTTAAGCCCTTCAAATGAAGTGAGACAACCTTACCCTAAATTATTAGAAACTTTTTGAAGATGTGCCTCTTGCAAGCATTTACCTAATGGTCCCATTTTCAAGGGATTAAAATGTCTAGAGAAAGTATTCAACAGTTTTTGGAATCAAGGTTACCTGTTTCCTGTTTCCTGTTTATTAGTACAGTATCTCGTTAGACCTTCACTAGATGCCTATCTGCATTGAAATCTCACTTTTCTAGTCTTAGAAGCCTTTACAATCTAGACCATTTTTTATAGAAAAGTTTTCAGATTTATGTCCTGATTTTCAGTGTACACAGACCTTTCCTTTTCATGTTGTAACTTGCAGTCTGCTTGCAGCTTGCTAAATGAGCAAAACACTATGCAGCAAAGACATTGATTCACCAGGTCGAATCAAACAGGAAGTCAAAAAAGGTAGGTTCCAATCCTCTTTAAAAAAGGGTGCGGCAGTTTTTTTCTAAATTATTTTCAAAAGTAAGACAGAATTTTAATTTTTTTTTCATTGTAGTTGAAACTTCAGAATCAAATGCAATGGCATTTCTAAAAGCGTCTCCTCTGATTGTTGGGAAATACTAAGTACTCATCCTCTGAGAGAAGTGCCACTATGTGGTCTCAGGAAGGCCATCGAGGATCATCACAGGCACACTATATTTTCCATCCATTTCTAAGTAAAAAAACCTTATTTGAGTAGATCAGTATCAACCGGTTGATCATCAGACAAATAGGGTGTTGTTGCAACTGTTGCCTTGTAGCAAGGATTTCCTCTGCAACAAAGCTGTCCATATCATACAGGTTCGTTTGGTACCTTCTATAATGCTCACAAATCACAAGAGCCAAGTGAAAAAGAACACACAACCAACCTCATAAGCAGACAGGAGTGTGAGCAGTCAGAATACTATCACTGGCTGCAATCCATATAGCCAAACACAACCTTAGCTTCCATATCCATCAAAAGGCTATAACAACACACTTTCACCTTTGACTGAATTGCTGAATACACCTACTAAAACCAGCTGTTGCAGACAATCCATGAAGAAAAACCAAAATACTTTTGGTTTTGTTGAGTGGTTCAGGAGTTTTCACTTCAGACTAGAGAATGACATCTTCACTGATAAAATCTGCCAGAGCAGGCATTATCACAATTCCAGTTTGATATCCATCTCATGTTTCCATGTCATATTCTCTAAGTAATAAATACTAGCTAAATTCTTAGGGTTGAATTTAATTCAGCTGGACTTGAGCCACCTGAAACTTTTTATCCTTGAGGTGCTGTTTTTCTGCTATTTGAAGGCCTTGGAGGGAAATAAGTGTCTTTCCTGCCATCAAGTTGTGCTTCTATAGTTTACCTTTGATTGTCTACTTTTCATTCAATGTTCTATCAGGATGAACTGCAGATAAAACCTTTATGGACATTCATACCTGTGATGCAGGCTCTTTGGGATATTTTTCTCATTAGTTTTACTAATCTACAGCTGTTCCTTTCCTCCCTTCCATTCATGACTGTGTTGTAGAGTAGTATCTCCTCACAGGATATAAGACCCTACTACAGAATTAATTTCTCCCTTAGCCACGAGTGATAGAAAACCTTTACAAAGAATCTCTCCCTTAAGCCAAAGTGGGTTCTGTATTTGTTATCACCTGACTTCTGAAGTGAGGATCAGCAGGGGATGCACACTGGGATATCTGATTTATATCACTGAAATACTCAAAAATATGGATTTTCTCACCCTACTCCCCTAGAGTGATAAACCAGGAATTACGAACCTTTGTAGTAAACAGAAAAAAACTCACTGGAAAGGAGGTACAGACACTTGTCTTTCTTGTGTCTTAATGTTCTGGAAGACCTTCTGGAAGAAACTGATTTGATTCCATTCAAAACTAATTGCACTCCTTCAGTGGAGGAAAGTTCACTGCAGGTCAAAAGAGTATATTAAAGAGAGGATAGTCTGTGACTTACATTCTGATGCTTTAATAAGGAATCTCTCTACAGTCAGCATAAGCTCATATTCTGTTGGGTCAGGAACAAGCCATGTCTTTTCCAGCAAGAATCTTATCCATCGGAGCTGGATTTCAATGCATGAAATGAATGTCAGACTTTGGGTCTGACAAAATCCTCCTTAAAAATTATATTTATTTTTTAGAAAGTGGCTTTACAAGATCATTAGCTTTTTTTCAAACCTTTCACTGGTTTATGGTTGTCACTCAGGTAAAATCATCACATCTTTAAAACCTCTTTTCATATATAGTGATGTCATCTTTGGGTTTTTTTGTAGCACCTGATGGGTTACTCATCAGTTCCTTCAATATTGAAAAGCCACAAGCTAGCTGTTAACAGACACAATTATATGTCACTAAGGATCACTCAAGCAGCGTGAAATATATTTCAAGTTTCTCCTGCTCAGTTTTGTCTTTCCATAAGTGTTTTACTGGG